>ML791460.1:0-49600 GCA_009831015.1 Picea engelmannii
TATTTTTGTTGTTATTCTTATATCATTTCAGTGTTATTGTGGTGAATGTTCTGGTTATATTGCTGTTATTCTGCCATTACTAGCATTTTATTTCTGTTCTGCATACATTTTATATCTGGTATATTACAAAGTATATGTGAAGCTAACCCATGGTACACAGGTATAGAACTATTGTCTGCAGGGAAATCTACTCTACCATGTTGGAAAGCTATGTATTCCTACAAGTGAACGAGTCCATGTAATACGAGAAGCTCACACTTGTCTTGTGTTTGGGAATTTTGGGGTAGGAAAAACTATGGCTCATTTGCAGAGGTTTTGTTTCTGGCCTCAAATGAAAGCAATTGTAACTAAATATGTAAATGTGTGTGTGATGTGTTCTACTTGTAAGCCAAATAATAGAAAACTGGGGCTATACTCACAACTTCCTGTTCCATCCCATCCATGGGAAAGTATCTCCATGGATTTTGTTGGGGATTTACCAATGACCAAAGGGGGTCATGACTATTTGTATGTTGTAGTGGATAGGTTCAACAAGATGTGTATCTTGATGCCATGTAAAAAGTAGATCTGTGTTGAGCAGACTACTAATCTCTTCTTTCAATATGTTTGTGTTCACTTTGGGTTACCCACATCCATTGTCTCGGATTGAGATACTTGATTCCTTGGGGACTTTTGGACTAGGTTGTGGAGGATGATGGACACCAAATTGAAGAGGAGCACTGCTTTCCATCCACAAACCGACGAGAAGATAGAGGTGGTAAACTGAACAATGGTAATTTTTCTTCGAGGATACTGCAACAAGCATCCCAAGCTATGGGTGAAAAAATACCCTATTTAGAACATGCTTAGAATCGAGATTTGCATTCATCCACTCAGAGTTCACCTTTTGAGACATGTTTTGGATACCTACCAAAGGGTCCTTTGTAATTGATGTATGGGAGATATGTCGATGTGGATGAATAACGAACAGAGGACAGAGCCCACAAGTTCATCCAGAGGATCCAGTAGATACACCAGGCAACCAGGGAATAATTGGAGAAAAGTCAAGCACAATATAAATCTCGACATGGCAAGCACATGTTTGATCATCAGTTCCAATTTGGAGACCGAGTATGGCTTCACATCAACAAGAAACGATTGAAGGGTGAATGAAAGAAACTCAAGCCCATTCGTTATGGATCCTTCACTATCTTGGAAAAAAGTGGTACCAATGCTTTTCGTCTGGATCTTCCACATTACATGCATATTTACTCAGTTGTGAATGTTGAGAACTTGAAACGTTTTTAGCCTCCCATGATCATGGATCAAGATGAGGAAGTTTCAATACCTTTGGTTTATGAATTTGCACCTGAGTACTTGGATGAGTTATAGGAAGATATCATCCTGGACAAGAGGATGAGGAATTCATGCAGGGGTGATGTTAATTATCTTCGAGTAGGCTTAAAATACACACATCCAAGCAAGGAGAAGTGGATAGAGAAGGACACAGTGAGGGACTCTTCCCTCACTTACCTGTTGATTGATGAAAGATTTTGGTGGTCCAAAAATCTCTCAGTGGGAAGGCGTGATCCAAAAAAGGATCTAGAGAAGGCCTAGAACAACTTATAACTCATAGAGGCAACTCAAGACGCTCATAATGGCTTCAACATATAGATAAAGGGAAACAATTTAAATTTCCCAAAAATTAGTTAAAATGATATAATCGCAAAGAGCATGTCACAAGATTTCTAATGGCACAAACAACTCGTCAAGCAGAGTTATGGATTGAAATATATTCATAGTCAAAGTTTGGTCAACCTAGCCCAGTCAAGAAGGGATGAGTCAACATCCGTACTGCTAACGTCAACATACATACAACACACATGGAAGGAGTAGGAAGGTGACACATGGCATGCTGACATCAGCATGACATAAACATGATGACATGTCACCTTCTTGGTCCTGTCACGTCTCACCTGATTTTGGCGTTTTTGGACCGATTTGTGGACCAATTAGATCGTTCCATGTGGCATCCGTACAATTTGTACGCTGACATGACGTACTGACATGTTGTGATGAATTGGTAGGTGGCAGCATGGACCAGTGAGGGGCTGCCATGTGGCCTAATCATAGGCTTCCATGTGGTAGGCGGGAAATGCCCAAGGACAACCCGTGAACAAAAAAATGGAAAAAAATGGTTGGCAGGTCTGACAAATATGGCAGACCACGCCAACCCTAGCCACAACTATATCATTTGGATATGATTATGGAGAAACCACTAAACTTGGTGGAACGGTCACATTATATATATACCATATAAAAAATACAAAACCAAAAGGGGAGTCCGCGGGGTTTGACCCCGGGACCTCCTCCCACACTTATGCCTTAACGAATCCGCCCTAACCAACAGGCCACTAGTATTACATAGTAGCCAATTCCCGAATTAATTATTAAATGTTTCATTCACCCAGTCACCGAGGGGGAAGGCGCACAGACCGTACAACCATCCAAGCATGCATTTCTATGCAAGTACAATCATTATTGTAGGTTGCAGAGGGCACGAAAACTGAGACAAAATTCTTCTTGGGATTGGGAATGCAAGAGTCAGACCGAGGCATGGAGACAATAATTTTTGGGTAATTCGCCTCCTCAAATTCAGTGGTGCTATCTGTTTTCTGATCTGAGCATTATTTCTGCAACTTGATTTCAGAATGAGGTATACTTATGTATTTTGCCAAATTCTTTTGCTGAGTTAATGAAAGAGCCTACCCATTTGCGAGCAGGACCTAGAGACATAGTCCACCAAGGAAAAACTCCATTATCAATTTTTGTGTTCATATATGATGCTCATGTCTCTTCATTTTTTTTTAGCTTTTCCTTCTTTAATGGTGCACTTTAATTTATGCTCATTTAATGCAATTCTTTATAAGTCACGTGTTGATACTTAAAACACATCACCAAAAGACTTCATCCTCCCTTGAAATCCGGCCTTCTTTTTCTTCTTCTTCCCTCTGAAATTCGACTTGTATCAAATGAATTTATAATGGCTTCAAGACAAACCCTCTTGCATTGATGGTATTCAATATTATCAGGACATTTTTGAAATTGAAAATAATAAATGATTTCCTTGTACCAAGGATGTTTTTCTAAATCAATATTTTCATGTTCAACAAGAAAAAGTACAAACAAAGTATCCTCATCATTTTAATAAGAAATACCCAGTTCAAGATGTTAAGCTAGGTGTAAGGCTAGATCTCATCCCTTGATTGTATGAGAAGTTGTTATTGTGAAATCATGTTCTTGTATCTTAGAACACTAATGTGCAAGTTTTCCTGAAAGATGTGTTTGATAAAGAAAAATTTAACAACAAACAAATGGACTTTTAGTTATGTGTGCTTGCCTAAGATATAATGGAATTTTTTTTTAATAGATTTTACGAGAGCATAAGTATGTTTTTCAATCAATGTATATTTAAATTCATTGTTTGATAAACTTTGACTCATGTAACCTATCGGCTGGTCATTATTTTGATCAATGTTTTGAAGAAGGATAGCAAATATTGCTTCTTTAGTAGCATTAGTATAAATAATGAAATCTTTTTCAAAATTCAGTTTTGCCAAAACTAGTGTATAACTAATTTCTCTCTTGACTTATACAAAATAATTTTTTGTATCATCATTCCATGAGAATGGCCAATATTGCTTAAGCATTTTATGAATTGGTTTAACCATTCTAGCAAAATAGGGGATAAATATTCTAACAAAATTGATTTTGCACCTAAAATATTGAATCTCCTTTTTAGAAGAAGGAGCTTGAATATTTTGGATTGTGATAACCGTCTTAGGATCAATAATAATTCTTGAAGAAAAAACAATATGACCAAGAATTTTACCTTGTATGACACCAAAAATTGATTTTGTAGGGTTCAAGGACATTCCAAACTTTCTGCAACGTATGGAATTTTTTCTAAAATGATCAATATGATCTTGTCAATTTTTGGAATAGACAGTTAAATAATCAATATAGATTTGAATAATTTTACCAATAAGATCATCAGAGGATATTTGCATAGACATATGAAAAGTAGCACTTGCATTTATTATACCAAAATACATTCTTTCATATGAAAATGTGCCCCAATGAGTATTGAATGGGATTTTATATTTATCAACCCTCTTCACTCTGATCTGATCTGGTTAGGATCAAAACCACAAAGATCCTCATATGACCAAGCAAATACATCTTTGAATTCACATAGTAACTCCACAAATTTTTATTTTTCTTCTTTTGAACATTCAACTCTAATTTTCAAAGTCCTTGGGTTATCATGAGACCCAATATTCAGAGAAACAATATCACCATTTTTTTTGAATCCTCCTCTTATTTGTCCTTCTTATTCCGAACATCACTAGACGAGAATGAGATCTTTAGAGGAGTTATTCCTTTAGGAAATTTATTGTATTCCAAAGATACAATTTCCTTTCATTTAACATGATCATTCTACACGAAAGCACAAATACTTTCGTCATCAATAAAAACCTACCATGATTCTACATCATTCGGAAAATTTGGAGCATATAAAGACATGAATCTATAATTAGGCCTTTGAAGTAGCAATTTTATTGTAGGATTAGATGCAAAAACAATAATCCTATCAACCATTGAATTCAAGTCTCTCCTGATGTGTGTGATGTTAAAAGATGAAAATTTTGAAATCAGATACCATACTTCTTGTGTGTATCTTTTAAGAAACTTGTTTAAGGGGGTATGGATTCTTTTAACTAGATTTACAATCATCTCAGAATCCCCCAAAATAGTAAGATGATAGCAACCAAGATTGAAATCATTTTTAATACCAAGGATCAAGGATTCATACTTTGTAATATTGTTAGTGTAGGCGAATTCTAATCTATAAGAAAAATTGTGAATCTTTCCTATGAGAGAATACAATCTTATACTTGGATCATTACCCTCACTCGAACAAGCAACATAAAAGTGCATGTTCCACATTCCATCTTCAGTCTCTTAAGAGGGTATAACATAATCATTATCTTCTTTAAGAAAATTAGAATATATATGCACGTATTCCTCAATATAGTTTACATGAGGTTATGGAAGACTGTCAATATAAGGAGAGATTCATCCTTCCTTGAGGACAATGATTTTATTTCCATTCTTAGGGAAGGACACGTGTGATCCATCTAAAGAAATGTATCCACCACTCAATGCCTGCCAATATCTTCCTAAAATAATAGAATTCCCTGAGGACAATGATGTTATTTCCATTATTAGGGATGGACATGTGTGATCCATCTTAAGAAATGTATCCACCAGTCAATGCCTGCCAATCTCTTCCTAAAATAATAAAATAATTACTGATTGGCATGTCTATCACTTAAATGTTGCAGGTGGTTCTTATTTCTGGATGAGCACACAAGACTAATGTCACATCTTTGATTTCACCAATTGTAACTTGTTGCTGACTATTATAAGACAACATGCTCTTTGAATTCTCGTTTGTACATGAAAGAACCAATTCTTCCATGATATTATTTGACATATAACATTTGGACCCGACCTTCCATCAATCAGGAAACAATGAACAATTTTTTCCATTATCTTTATAGATACATAGAAGGGAGGATTTTTAACATATCTCCTAGGGTTATATACACCTACTTTATTTATGTACATTCCTTATTCACTTTTCTCTTTATATAAACTAACAATTGTGGAAGTTTTACCTTCTATAAATTATTTTAGATGCCTTTGTTTCTCTGGGACGATGACCATATCTAGTAAATATGCATCTGTTGTAATTATAGCTATATGTTTTATAATATTGCACTTATAATAAGAAGGAGAAGAGGTAGAAACCTCTTGACTTTGTGCACCCTAGGTAACTTGAGGGTTTGTTTTATGAGAGGATGAACTTGGGGAAAAAGTAGACTTGGGAGGACCACACTTGCCTTTATTTTCATAATATTTATTTCTTGTGTCAACCATGGTAACATCCTCTTTCAGAGCCCAATATAAGTAAACAATATTTGTGTTAGTTTTTTTTGTCAAAGATTCCTTCTCTTACTCTCTTTTTGACCTCATAGGTACTCTCATCATGGTTATCTTCACAAAAAATGCACCAAGCTCTTGAAAGAAAAGCCTTTGGAGGATAATTGTTAGGCTGGATATTAGTTGGATAATTCATAAAAGTAACTTGTGCAGAAGTTTAAGCTAGGGCATACATAGAAGTCATCCCTTTTCTCTAAAAAAAACCATCTGATTTCTTATATATTGTACCAACTGTAACACAATTGACATATCATTTTGTTTAACATAGTCTTCACTTGGAATACCTATCCTAGCCAATCGTTCCTCAAATTCCAAGCATGTCTATAATGCAAATCCTAGACTATCAACATTCTTTTCTTTAAGCCTATGTCAATAAGAAACAAGTAAAGTATTATAATAATGCATAAATGTGGCTTGATTATGAGGTCTGATAATTTTCAAGATTTTATTATACAATTTAGTGAAACATAGATTGAAATAATTCATAGTTTCAACCTTGTTATAAACAATATTGTTGTATTCTCTGAGCTTATATGCTAGACTTGAGGCTGTCCATATGTAGACTCAAACCAATATGACAATTCATCCCAAGTTGAGAAAACATTGGTTGGTAATTCAAAGAATTCAACCACAACTTTCCCCTCCAATGTGTTGACAAAGAGACACAAACAAGTGTTATTATCATTTCCCCCATTATTATGATAGACATTACAAAATGAAATGGGATGTCCATTGATCGATATAGTACCATTCCCCCCAAAATTAGGTAAATGGTCTTTGAATTTAGGAAGAGGAGTTGTGGCTGGAACCAAATCAAGAGGAGAAGATACATGTCATAGAGTGGTGTTTAAATCTTCTTCAAATTTGAATAAACCAAATTGTTTGATGACGTTAGTTGGATTTGTAGTTTATACAACATGATTTTAATGGTTATACATACTTCTTATTAGAGAAGATGTTGAATTTTGTGAAGAGGTAGAACCACTAGTATTACTAGAACCTAAAGATGATGTGATTGTGGGTTTCTTGAGAGGAAAGGAGATTGAAATTATAGTTACTTTTGAAGAAGAGTCTAAAAACAATCTTCTGAGTTTAGGTTGAATATTCTCTAAAATTTATTTCTTCCTCCCTATTTCAAGGAGAGGATGAAATTCATTAGATTGACATCTTGAACATCTTGATAGATGAGAATTAGTGGACATAAGACAATAAACTATTGAGGAGGCCTATTCTGAGCTTTCCTTTGAAGGGATTCTCCTTGATCATAAATTTCAATGTCTCTAGCTATAGCTTCCCAAGAATTCTCAAGTTCTTCCCCGGTACGGGTAGTTTCCAAAATTAAATAAAAAATACAAGATGCAATGTTTCTTTGGTTAGAAAACCTTAAGTTAGGTTGTTGTAGGGTAGGCAAAGTGATTAATAAAAAAATACAAATCAAAATATACAAAAGAACAAAACTAGATAGTAAAAGATTACTCCCCAAGTATGGTCGCAAAATAAATGTTGATACGAGAAATGGAAATTCCTCAAGCATTATCAAATCTCACTAGGCTAAGGTGAGATAGGCGGGAATTCTACCTTGCGCTCATATCCTATTCAAAATTATCAATCACTCCTCAAGAAATATGTTCTTGGGATTGATGTTATTATCAAGTTATATGCTTTTGCTAAAAAAAAGTAAAAAATGTTTATGTATGAATGTTTATAAAATTAAAATGAACAAAAAAAGAATACATATAATCTAAAAACTAGTAACACAAGTCTCAATTAAGAATAAACCGGATTTTTATTAATGACGACTTTTCTGAGTTACAACCAAATGCCTCTTTTCAAACCCTTCTGAGGGTATGGATCAAAATCAGACTTAGAAGTCTAGGATGGAATTTGAACAATCATACAAATACAACCGGTGTCTGAAAGAAAAATACCAAGAATGAAATGTACTAGATCAACCAAGCCACAAGCTCATGAAGTATTGACTCTACAAAATAGTCTTAATAAGAATTGAAAATTAATTCAAGAATTCTAATGAAGCTAAATATACTTCCAAGATAAATGAATGACCTTCTAAAGCATGCCAAAAGTCTATGCTTCTTAGTCCTTTCTTATTTTCCACCTTTAGAATGATCCCGCTTTCAACAAGAGGATTTAGTTATTATAGAACTCATAAAATGAAAGAATAAATTTCAGAAATCTCAATTTGAAACAAAAGAAAACCTTATCAGAAGTATCTCTCTAATTTCTCATGTTTTGCTTGTCCTTCTTTTCTTCCTTTTATTCTCTAAAAGGTAGTTCTTCAAGTAGTTGAACTACTTTTAGTTACTAAAGTTAAATAACTTTACTTAATGAATAGAACACATATTTTATATGATGGGGATAATCAATAAATAATCTAATAAATAAATAGGTGGGGTCCGCCTCTATCATGCATCATTTATTTCACTTATAATTTCTAGCTTTTCCTTGTTGCTCCATAATATAATCAAATATAAAAAAAATCAGCACCATATAGCATGCCATAAACATGCATAAAAAATACCATGATATACATGCCAATCCTTCTTCTAGTGTTAATCATTAAGAAGGATTGACATGTATACTACCCCATCCATCATTATGATGATGCATGAGGGATTCAATAACATTGACACTACCTAGATGAGGATGCAATATGACATTAGGAGGTACTTGGGGTTGAGGCAAGGCATTCTTTCCACAAATATTTAAGTGTCCAATTTGAATCAACTGCTGAAACTCATCTGAATCAATGTCAAAAACGTATAGCGAATATTAATTTCTTATGCCCCCCACATTGCCAAAATGTGTTAGGTAACCTCCGTCTTCTTCATATTTTCCTCCTCCACTGTTACCCCTACTAAAGAAGCTCATATGTATCCATCATACTCAAGTTAGTACATGCATAAGACACAATAAGATAAAACATCCAACACAATTTTTCATCATGATTAAATTGGCTTAGAGAATAACAAGACCATGCAACACAAAAGGGATATGAATGAGAAAAGTGAAACAAAGATAGAAGTACAACTCTGAAATCATTCATCCGACAACATCCATATCTGAAATCCATACATGCAGACTACTACTTCTCAAGATATACATACATAAAATTACAATGATATTGTCCAAATCTTTAAATCATGTCTGCTAGTATTCTCATGAAACTTAATCAATCCATAAATTTATCCAAGCCATATCCAATCATCCATATATGCTGTAATACAATTTTTCCTTTAATAAATAATGCTGGTCATACATCCATATTGTATTTCTTTCATACTAACTTCATCTTAATTATATATACAGGATAATAATGGAAACAAGAATTTAAATGAACGAGATTGGAGGGAAATAACTTATGTAAAGTGAAATTAATGAGAGTAATGATTCTATATAACAATCCATATGAATTTGATCATTTTCCTTTTTATGCCATTAAAATATAAGTCATTGTACATGTATAACCATGAATAACATGTCCATCAAAACCAATCATATGCATGAGCCCTTTAATCTATGCTTACTCAAAATATAGTCATCAATAGTATAACAATATTTCGGTGAATCACCATACATTCGTCCATATATGCTTGAAAACCATACAATAATAAATGGAGCTTGACATGTTATAAGTCTCAACTCTTTTAATACTATAACCATAGTCGATACTTTGTTTCAAGTGAAGTAAACCTTTAAAGGACGTCAACCAATAATTATGATAACAAACAAAATATTCCAACATTGCATGCAGAACTTAACCATATATCCGTCAAACCCATAACATATATCAACTAAAAATCCCAATAGATCAAGGAAAATATGCGAGGGAGAGCCATAGGTTAACTAACAATGACATCATAAATTTGAATCTTGAAGACCCAACTTCGTCTATAATTTTTAGTTATAGAGACGTGTTTCAAAACCTGGGTTTTCATTTTTTTTTTTAAAACTCATATTCAACCAACAATAAAACCAAATCAACAATTGATCCTTATGATCCCAATTTCAATCAATGTGAAAAGATCGTTATGTGAAACCATTTAATGTTGCACCCAAGAAAAAAAAAGGTTTAATTTGCAATTATATTCTATGAAGCAACAATGATTTAAATGGAAAAGGGCATCACTGCATGCTACAACTCTAGTTTGAACCTAAGGATTTATGTGCAACGTATGGGTTCAAATCAATCACTTTTTAAAAAAAACCAATATGTCTAGGTGCAAGGAAAAGCATTGACTCATCACATAATTTGATTATAAGTAGCATTTTATAAACCCAATTGACTCTGAACTTTACCACAAAAGACCTCAACCACATGGATTTTAAATCAGAAAAAACAACTTGGGTGCAACTCCATGAGCGTGCAAGCAATTTATACTAAGTGGGTTTGATCTTGTACCCATCTTCCAATAGAGAAAACTACCATGCAGACCATAAATCAAAACAATGGATACCTCCAGGTGTAGAATTTCCATTCAGGTTCAACCCATATCAAAACAAACGGCTGGATTTCATAGAAAGACTCAGACATGAGTCGAATAACACCAAAAACCCACAAATGTAATCTTATAAAAGAAACGGGTTATTTTCAGAATGACCAGAGAATCCATGAAAGAGCAAAGAGAACTCGAGTTCGAGTCTGCATGCGAACTAGGAGATGCCAAAATAATCTTTTTCCTTTGCAAATCAAAATGGAAAGTGCGAGAATGGAGTAAATAAGAAAACCAATATCAACTCCCAACAAACAATTATTTTTTCCACCTTTCCCTTCAAGAAATGACAAAGAAGGGAAAATATACATTCATGCACACAATAATGCTAACTAGAGTCAAATATAACCAAATTTTATAGACAAACATATATTACACTAGATGTCAAAATCTGTGAGATCATACCTTCTACAATGATGATTTTAAACCTAAGGTGATGGTCGAATTAGTTATGGAAACGACTAGGAGCGAGGGTTTTAGAAAACATAGTTCAAAGCTTTTTCTTTTCCTTCTTGACCTTCAATTAGAGAAAATGACCCAAAACCAAGGAAGAAAGGAAGTGATAGTGTGCAGGATTGTGGAGTAAATGTCCATGTTCTAGTGACTGTAATGCATGTCCAACCCCATCACGTCACCAATTCAATCAATCCAACTCATTGCATGCCAACTCAACAATCATAAAACCTTTCAAGTCATGTGATCTCCTCCTGAGGCATTCGATATCAACAACATTAAACTCATATATCATACCATCAAAAAATGATACCATTATAAACTATATACCACATGCAATGTGAACCAATTTTGTTGGCATAATATTATATGCATGATAGCTATCAAATGTGACCAATGCCTTGTGCGTTGGTTGCATATGTTAGCTATAACCCAAGTCAGGAATCCTTTTGCATAGTATAACCATATGTTGATCGCAATGAACATTACTTCATAAAAGTGTCACTTCAATAGGATGCCTTAGTCATGAAACCAAAAATTTTCAAAAACTTAATTTAATGCACCTCTCTCCATAACTATGGCATATTCTCATGTACCAAGTTATATGATTGTTAAACCGTATTTAATTCATAAGTGATAACCCCCTTTTCAAAAGACTACATAGTGTAATGCCCAAGCTCATAAGTATTCAAAAAATATATTAATACTTTTGGGCTAGGTAGTAGTGTCGTAGATTATGTGATATTTGAATTCCCAGTTTCCAACCAAATAGAAACTTTTGACCTTTTAAATGAACATGAGCTTGACTTTGATCATAAAACTTTAACCCTAACTCTAAAATTTTCCATGCATAGGAGCGCCATTGAAGAGAATTATGATAATCAAAGGAGTTTGTGTTTTGACAAAAGTAAAGTTGACCTTTTCGTAAAGGATTTAAATAGTAAATTAAATCTCCTAACTTATAAGGACAACATTGAAGAACTCTATCATAATTTTACAACTACCCTTTCCACTTCTACTAACAAGTTCTCTTTTGAGGTGTCCTATAAAAATAATAATAGAACGACCAAACCTTGGTATGATAAAGATTGTAAAATTGCTAGGAAAGCCATTAGGGATGCTTCTAATGAGTCCTTAAAAATCGATAAGTTCAATAGGTACAAATCACTAATTAGAAGGAAAAAGAGGTATTATATCAATAAAAGGCAAGAGAAACTTTCAGAACTATATAAGTTGGATCCTAAGAAATTATGGAGACAAATTCTAAACCGCAATACTAAAGAAAATAATAGGATTCCATTAAGGGACTGTAATTCCTACCTTAAAAGTATTTACGAGTTCCCTAATGCCATGGACACAATTCCTATTGTCCCTACAAAGGATGAAGTTTTTTCTTTATATGACATAGATTTCGGGGTTAAGCGAATTGCAAATGCGAAAGCTAAGGACATTGAAGGTTACCAAGCTGGACTTTTTAAAATCGGAGGGCCTATCCTTATCCCTCACATACACAAGCTCTTCAATTTAGCAGTCAAGCAGGGATTCCCTAAACCCTGGACAAAAAGCTTCATTGTTCCTATTTTTAAAAATGGGAATAGAAACATTCTGTCTAATTATAGGACCATTATGATTAGCCCGATTTTAACCAAGCTTTAAGGAATTATTTTGGAAAATAAGATTATCCTTTGGCTAGAAATTCACGGTAAAAGAGCTAAGGGCCAGGCTGGGTTTAGGAGATATCATTCAACTGTTTACCATCTTGTTACCTTTAGGATCATTGCAGAGGAGTTCCGCAATACTAAAACTAATCTTTTTTGTTGTTTTGTTGACTTTAGTAAAGCTTTTGACATGGTTCCTAGGAAAAACCTTTGGAATAGGTTGGAAGAGATAAAAGTGCCTCTCAAGTTGAGGGTTGCTGCAATACAGATGTATGATAACGTTATTGTTATTTTTAAAAACATTGAGGGCTGGTCAAAAGAGATTAATTGCAATATTGGAGTCAAACAAGGTTGTCCTTTCTCCCCTACCCTTTTTGTCATATACATTGACAAATTAGAAGATTGCTCGGAAAAAGAATGTTGTGTCAGACCTACTCTCACTGGTATATTCATCAATATTATTCTTTATGCCGATGATATCATTCTTATGGCAAGGAGTCCCCATGAGCTTGAAAACCAACTAAGAATCCTCAAGGATTTTTTCTCCAATATGGGTATGACTGTTAATACTGATAAGATTAAGGTCGTGATTATTAAATCCAATAAGATCACTTATGATACCTTCATATATGACAACAACAACTTGGAGGAAGTGACTTCATACAAATATCTTGGAATTGATATTCACCACAAGCTTAACTGGAATTATAGCATTGAGAAAAGGATTATTGGGGGATGGAAAGATTATTATGGGCTTGAAAACAATTGTAAATTAGCTGATCTTTGGAGTTAGGATAAGAAGAAACTCCTCTTTGATACTTTTGTTACACCTGTTATTCTTTATGAATGTGAAGTCTGGGGCTTTAGTATCTCTCGTGAATCCTGGAGAAAGATAGAGTAAATACAACATAATTTTATAACCTATAATCTCAAAATTAAAGGAAATATTCCCTATCCTATCCTCCTCTTAGAAACAAGTCTCTCCCCCATTGAGAGCATGGCTATGACTAGATACCTAATGTATAAGAACAAGTTAAACAACATGGATGACAAGAGGCTTCCTAAAATTTCTTCAAAATCGAGTTGTAACCACCATCAACTCAAGCGAGGATGGCATAAAGATGCTCGGTCTTGGCTAAACTATTGGCAAATCATGGAAGACACCATTTTGCAGAATAAATATACTATTAAAAAAATCACCGAATCAAAATTTTAGGAGAAAATGTGGTGTGATAAAGAGTTAGAGGAAAAAAGAAAGTTAAGGTATTATAAGGATGTAATCAACCCTAATCTAGAAGATCAAAATTATCTATATGTTTTTACAAGTGTAAATAAAAAAATAAGCATTGCTAAGATAAGAAAAAGTTCTCACTAGCTCCATAGTGAAATTGGGTGTTGGTCAATTCCTAAAATGCCATGGGATGAAAGAGTGTGCCACCTTTGTGACACTAATAAGGTTGAAGATGAAAAGAGCTTTCTCTTAGATTGTCCAACCTATACCCAGATTAGATCTCATTTTCAAAATATTTGTCACACTACCAACCTTTCTAACCTCTTAACTCAACAAAACTATGGTGATCTTGGAAAGCTTCTCTTATTGCTTTTCAGGCACAATTTTTTTTTTCTAAAGAATGACAAGCAATCACTTACCCTCTTAAGGTCTGATAGACCAATTCAGTGTTAGTGGATGTTAATCATCATCATCATCAAATCATGTAGCTCTGACCTCGACATGTTTGTTAAGTATGGTATCTAACAGAGCACTATTTAATTTTCTATGGAACTCAACAACATGTTTGTGTTTTTTTAGTATGCATTGGTCATGCACCAATTTTCAAAATTAAAAACTGACCTTGTATGTGCTTTGGACAGGTATGTGATTTCTTTAAAATACCATCAAAGCTACTTTAGTGATAACACTTTTTCATTTTTTATGCAAGTAAATCATCAAGCATTTTCACAAAAGAAACCTCAAACCCTTAACCATAATATAACATTGTTGAGTGATGCATCATTTCAAACAGTATCTTATGTTCAATAAAATCTATCACTTTTTCATTTTCTCCTTGGGAACCCCACCTATTAGTTATATAGTAATAATAATAATGGATTTCACAACTTTTTGCGAGCATTTATAATAGGTGAAATTTTTTTGAGTCAACATAGTCAAAGTAGTTCCTTGAGTGCCATGTGTCAATATAGGAACATGCATATATAATGTTGGGAATTTAGTGTAATTCTCATTCATTCCATTCCATTCTTCCACTCCATCATCCATACCATTGCCTGGAGAGTGGGAGATGTGAAGTTATTGTTACCCTTTAAATCCTTAGTGGTTTGGGTTGAAGAAGCATGTTGTCAGGCCTATGGAGCATTCTATTTGGGTGAGAGAATTACTGGGAATAGGTTTTCCTATGTGATGGCCTAGTTGGTGCTATAAATCTTAGAGAATCCTTGTGTTCCAAGTGCCATAGAGATCTGAGACTTCCTACATGACCTGTTGCTAAAGCCCCAAAAGGGAAGTGGGACATTCAAAGGAATGTGGAGCAATGAAGAGGTACACCTCCTTGGTTGGGATAGGCTATGTGGAATGAGAGGATGTGAGGTGGAACTGTTGTAGGAGTTGGTTGCATTGGCCTTGTCTTGAATTTGTGTGATGTTGGAACTTAGTTTGAATTAAGTATCATTTTCCTTAGTGGATTCATAGCCCCATCTCGGGGGTGACCTGATATTGAGAGTGAATGGATAGGAGAGTCTATGGATGGGAGGCATGTTTGAGGTCTGCAAGTAGTTGGATACTAACTTTTCACTATCAATTACTCTCGAAGGGCTGGGTAATGGGATAATAGAGGAGATAGACTCTAGGGTAACGAGTAAAAGAACTATGGTACCATGAACAGACAATATGGAATGACTGGATGGGTTATACAACTTGGAAAAGGTTTCGATCAAGTCTGGTTCAAATACTCAAACAACTAGGAGGGGAATCATTTTTCCCATGGTTTGATTATGAAATAATTCTCGTGCTTTCAACAAAACACCCTTGAACGAGGATAAAAATTATACTAGAAAAAATCAATGACATACTCATGCCAATCTTTCAAAATATTTCTAGACTTAACTGTAGACATCATCTTCACACAAAGAGCCATTCTTTTGAAATCAAGCAAAGGAAATTTTCTCAGAATAATGAGGTAGACAAATGCACTTACCGATTGTTAATAACATCTTTCGTGAGTCCATTTCGAGTTATCAATGATCTTATCAAAGGCTTTGACTTACAAAATTGTGAAAGCAAATGATAATCTTTTTATGATTTCATATAATAAGGTGACAAATTCTGCATACACATGTGAGAATTAATATGTAAAATTTGATAGTGAAAGACTCAATAATAATAATTTTATAATTTTTATTGTTTTATTCAATATTTTCATGTTTCTATCCCTTCTAAATGCAGTTAGTGTCTACATCACTATCGAGGTTGGGTGCTAGCCTATGGGACACACCCATCAAGACACATATGGAAACTATGGGAAGATACCTTCTAGTGTGAAAAGTAAAAATACAATTTATTTATCAAAGATGAGGGATACATACCATACAATTGAAGAAAAATGGATTTTCCACCTAGCTTGGTTAACAAGGTGTATGATTTCAAAATTTTTCTCTAAAAATTCATACATTATCGAAACTATTGAAACTATGGGAAGATGCCTTCTAGTGTGAAAAGTAAAAATACAATTTATTTATCAAAGATGAGGGATACATACCATACAATGGATTTTCCACCTAGCTTGGTTAACAAGGTGTATGATTTCAAATTTTTTCTCTAAAAATTCATACATTATTGAAGACCAACTTTTCTCTAAAAAATCATACATTATTGAAGATCAACTAGCACTATTTAGACATTATTTTGTCTAGTTATCCTAATTTCTTGTACGAAAAGGTATTCCAATATTTAAGTATCAAAATCCCAGATATTGAGTGGTCAAAACTAATTTAATTGTGTTATAGATATTATGGAGGTTAATCTAAATTGTCAACATGTAAGCTATTTTTCTTACATTCAAAAGAGAATGAGATATAGTTAAAATAACTAAAGGAAGAAATATTAACATCATACTTGAGAATGTGAAAAGGCACAATAAACAAGAAGAACTTCCCAATCACTATAGAGGAATAGAAAAATAAAGTAGAGTATTGGGATCCTGTCTAGGTAGAAGGAAAAGAAAGAAGTAATTAGTGGATTTGAAAAACATATCAATTAAAAAGTGGTTATGGATATTTTCTAAATATGAATCGTGGTGATTTGGGGAGAGATTTTAAATAAATAAGTTTTATAATATTGTTATGTTATTTAAATTTCAAAATTGGTTATGGATATTTTCGAAATATGCATCGTGGTGATTTGGGGAGAGATTTTAAATAAATAAGTTTTCTAATATTGTTATGTTATTTAATTTCAAAATGAATAAAAGAAAAAAATTAACACAATATTTAATTAATTATTTTATAAAGAAAAGTGTGAATATTTAAATTTTTAATATTGAATTTTTTCAATTAAATATTTTTGATTTTATCAAATTCAAATTTAAATTTGGTAAGTATGATATATGCAATATTTTATAGAGTTTATGGTAGGAGGTAGATTATGTGAGTTTTTGATTGATATATGCCTTTAAGAATGTTTTGGGTGTAGATTAGTTGGTGATGGAATACACTATTAATACTTGCCTATTCCATGGATAATTAAAAAAGACATACACTATTAATAAATTATTATGTACAAGAAGGAAAGTATCTGATTCAAGATAAGTGGAGATTTGAAATTCAATATCGTATAGTTGTGTAACCCATTTTGAATTTAGCACATATGAATGATATTCTAACTAAAATGGATGTGTAACACATTTTGAATTTAGCACATAAGAATGAGATTCTAATTTAACTAGATTGAAGATTCGTTTCATCCAACGAATATCGAGTAAAGTCAATGGGAGCAATTGTTTTCATTGACTTTGCTCCATATCTATTGGATGGATTGGCATGAGCTTCCTGCACTAGGGGGTGCAATTGTTCCCATTGACTTCACTCCATATTCATTGGATGGACAAAATCTGTCAAAATAAGGATTAGTACCAGCATCCTGCTGAATGCAATTCCTCCCATTAACTTTGCTCCATATCCATTGGATGGACAGAATAAGGATTGACGATCAATATGCAACCTGCTACAGAGTCTTTAAGACTATTACGACTGGTATATATACCATCAAATTATCTTGATATATACGCCGGGATATATCCAACGATGTATATACCACCTGCCACAGTCTTAAAAACTCTGCAACAGACTGCATATTGATCACCATAAAAATTCACGTGAACATCCTGCACGACCGGGTGTTATTGATTTTGTGCATATTAAGTAATGTGCACATAATTCATCGAAATCAAATGGAAATCCTTCCAAAACAAATTCATCCTTGCAACATTCACTCACATGGATAATAATGATTTTGAAGATGAACCGATTCCCATACCAACCCTTATCCCACATTATTCGCATTAAAGCCAAAGGCTCACGCTAAGCAGAATATCTTCGGTCGCTAACAACCATCCTACATTATTCGCATTGAAGCCAAATGCACACGCTAACCATTAACATGCTACGATGTCTTGGTTATTAGTATAGAGGCATCATGTTACCAATGTCCAAATTGAGGATGACATGCCCGACCCAAAGGGATAAAGATAAGACCTATCATTTGATGCTGCCGGGAGAACCCCACTACACATTTTCTAAGGCAATGTATGGGAAATATGCAATGAAATTGTTTACTAATAAAAACATACAGAAGGAGAAAAAATTAATTCTGCATTGAAAGAAGGCCCACCTTCAAAGCCTCCTCTTCATCCTTTGTCCAAGCTAACTTATCCCTACGTGCATCAGATAGATGACAGGTTCCCCTGTACATGACAACTGGTATAGTAGATTGTTCTAAACCTATTGAAATTTTAGTTTATAATCTTTTCATTCAATAAATCCCTAAACATGGCTGGTAGGAATTTAGCTTTGAAACAAATATTACAAACATAGAAAGTGATGATTAAAATTTAAATATTATGGAAAAATTCAAACTCCCTGTGTCTCAAAATTGTGTTGTCAAATACCTCATTGTTGATTTCCCAATACGTTAGTGGTATTTCCTATCCTCACTATAACCATCTTCAAGATCTCTGCTATGCATATCACCGTCAGCTTCATTGTGTTTACAGGGTAGATAATTTTCAATTGCATAAGGTCTTTTATCTTCATGAACATAAATTCTAGAGATTTTGCTACACACATGTTTGTCTTGGAACCTAAACTAAAATCCCTTGTATGACTAGAAAGCTCTTCAAAAATCTTGATTTTGTTCGCAAATGCTTCCCCTCCCTTTTCACATTTTTTATAATTATTGTTCCGTGTTTGCTACTCTTTACCTTGGACTGACCTAATACTTGGGAACACATGTAATCTCTTTTTGGATTCTATAGCATCATTCTTTGCTTTTTGGTAAGCTACAAGGGCTCTTTTTGTAAGAACAGACATGGCAATCAAAAGTTTCACCCGGATTAGTAGATGCATATAATTTCAAACATTTATGATGCATATCAATAGAACACCCACTACAATATGACAATACTCCACCTTCTCTACATTTTAAACTAATTTGTTCCTGACCATCTTTGCCTTGTATCAGTAAATCCAATTATGGTAACTCCTCTGCCTCAAGTGAGTGGTGTTCCCAGTTACTTGTGGCCTGTGAATTGCTTTCCTCCTTGGGTTCATCTGTTTCCCCTTCCAAGCAACAAACCCCATCATAGCTCCTCTCACTACAATGTGAATGACCATTAGAATTTGACTCAGTGCCACTTGATACCTGCTGTAATTTTTCATCTCCTATGATGTGGATTTCTAGTTTAGATCCAATATCTTTTGAACCATTTCCAGTAGATATTTGAGAATATTTCTGAAAATTTTGTGTCTAAGTGCCTAAAGAATTGTTTTGACAAGCATTTTCAGAACCATTATATGTTTTTTCAATAATGCACTCTCTTGTCTTTTCAATATTAGATGGGGAGCTATCTTTTCCACCATGCTTTAGCCTCTTTTGACCTTCTAAACATGTATGTTCATATGACAAGTTTGCTTCTCTATGCAATTGATTTCTACCTCCACTGTTGTTACATTCTTCTCCTCTTGGTGATGGATGTGTATAATGTAACAAAGAAGGAAAGTGCCGCCCCTTAGAGACATCATATACCGACTGTAAACCAATAATTTCATCTTTTAATTAGCTGTATTGACATGAATGTTTTACACACACATAACCAAAAATATTATTCTTAAAATAATGTTATTCATCTAATCACAAGGCCTCTATGGAACTTTACATGATCAAGAACAATTATGTTCAGACAAGCTTTCTTCATACGAACAAATTGAAGTAAATAATACTTAAATGTTTCAACAAGAAACTTCTCTAGTGTAGAAAGACAAACGTTTTTATCCTGTGAATAACAACACAATTGAACAAAATTATAACAAGATGTAAGGAAACAAAATGACTCTGAATTTGAGTGGAAAAGTGTGGATCAACCCCCTTTTCCTGAGAGGCATGCCCACACAGTGAGGAGAAAGAAGGAGATACAAACTGGATAGGAGTTTCCTATATGAAATAAGAGGTGTTATGAGAAGGAAAAATACAAAATTTACAAGGAGGTTAACATGAAGATTAACCTGGAGAAGCCACCAGGGGGATATAGTCCAAATCTCAGGGTTTTCATATCGAATGGAAGAAATGGTGCCCATGAACCAATAGATTTTGGAAGCGTCCTTAGTCTCAAATGTCATCTGGAAATGCACGCATGAAGACCACTGCAAGTTGACAGTTGCATTCACAGATTGTGCCTTCACACAGAACCTAAGGGTGCTCACGTGGGGGAAATACACAGCTTCAAAGGGCTGCCCCATGGAAACATGGGTGGTATCCTCCACAACAGATTTGGCAACAACTTTTTCAGGCATAATTTGAGACACTCGAACTTGCCACCCTGAGACACTCAAACTTGCCACCCATTCTGGAACTATTCTCGAATGTAGGGAAAAGATGAACAACTGCGTTTGGAGGTAGGGTGTTTAGAATGAAACATAATCACTATGCAATGGCTGAAAGCCCCAGCTGGCGAATGCCTTCACAGGAGAGTCTATAGCTACAGGAAGAACGTTCAGCATGCAAAACCATGCAGAGGGTGTCCATCGGACAATTTGAAATCCCTAGACAGTGCACTTGGCATGTCATCACATGGTTGTCCCATCATAAATATTAATATATATATTTTAGCAGGTATATACATTGTAATTTGTCATTGAATGTTTAGTTTTCCTTGTTATTGAATTTCTGTTTATTTAAAAACATTTTTAGCAATTAAAACTTAAAAAAATGATACTATAAGGCTAGTATGCATGAATAAATAAAATGGGCCCTTTGTCTGATTAAATATTTATTGGTAAATGTTCGTTGCTTGCAAATACTCATGGGTTAAAAATAATAGATGGGCTAGTGAGAACTAGGTTATTAGACTGTTGGATTTTCTCTCCATCATTCTTATTGAGTGTGGGTTAAGAGAAAGGCTTCAAAACGGTAGAGGGAGGGTGGCAGAGATGGTGGTTTCCTGTGACTATGAACACAAGAAAAAGCATTGTACTGTTATTGGATCATGGATAGATAAACCATGAGAACCTAGTTCATTATCTTTAACTTTTAAATGAGGCAGAAGTTAGTAATTGTGAGACTTCCAAAGTTTATTGAAAATGTGCCAAAGTGTATTAATATCGAAATCAAATACATATATTTTTCTGAGAAACCAATTTACTTCTCGCTCAATGGACGGGGTAACGAAACAATACTTTCCAACCGCTCTGAGAGGATGCTTTAGTATAATGTAAAGTATTAATAGACGATGGACAGAAACCGCGAGGACATAGTTCATTTTCTTTAGCTTTTACAGAAGGCAGTGGTCAACAACTGTGAAACTTCTGAAGTATATTTTAGATCCAAAGTCTATTAGAAGTATATTGAACTGGAGCCAAATTCTATGTATATGGATTTGAAGTATACTTAATTACATATTTGTAATGAAAGTGAAACAAGCAGATTAGATCTATGCTAGAATGGCATAGATTGTCGGTAGAGATATGGAACATGAGCTTTCATTGTACCTATTTTTCCACATCAGAATTGTATCAATAATAGAATTGACATTTTTTGTGATTCTTTTCTACAAGGGTTCCATCTTAGGCTTGTTATTTAGTGTTTAATATTCTTTGGTAGTGGTAAGCCTAATATTCTAAAATTTATTAAAATGGGCTCCCTATTAGAGTCTCTTTTATTTTAGTGTTTGACAAGTTCTACGTTGTAGTGGTAAGCTTAATTATGTAAGCAATATTGGGTAGAAAACCTAGAACTGACTCCTCTAGAATTTTTGGAAATGGGTCCTGGAACTATCATTTAAGATGAGGTGTTTGGTACTAAGCCCATGAAAATTACTTATTAACTATTGCAGGGCATCATAAATCCATACCAGGTTATCTGTACAACCTAGACAACCCTCACTAGGAAGAGCTAGCTTGTCAGATCTAAATTTGCGGTGTTGTCTTCATAGGAGAAACTAGCCTACCAGGATTTGAACTTGGATTATTTTCACAACATAGCTAGACCACAACTTCATAGCGTGACATATGGATATATCTGATTGGTATGTAAACACGTAACTGGTTTTTTTCTAGAGATTGTAGTATATTGTGTCATGCCAATAAAACTACTTTGGAAATATCTATTTATTGATTAGTGGTTGTGTCTGCCTTGTTAGTTATCCTATTTTCATCTCATTCCATCCTTCCCTTGTTATGGTAAACCTTTATTGCATTTACATTAGGGTTTTGTCTTTTAAATTAAATTGTTTGTCAATGTCCTTTACATCCAGAGTCTTGGCCACCAATATTCAGCTTTTAGTCTGCTATGCAATATTAAATATTGGTGGATTATAAGTAGTCTAATATGATAGAAACTAGAGTTTTGACGATCAATATTTAGCTTGCTAAGCAACATTGAATGCTATTACAGATGGATTATAGGCTGTCGGATCTGAATTGCTATTAAATCTGACTACTACCACAACATAGCAGGCAGGCTGGATATTGCTCACCGTGTATATTGAAATGTGTGATGTCTTTCCATTACTGTTGCCCCCAGGGAAATGAATATGCAAGCTGATGCACTGGTTGTCGCAGTAAAAACTCTCAATCCATTATAAAATCGGTATGGTTCGCATGACGACCCTATCTCGCATCTGGGTTAATAGCCTACCATTATAATGACATGCCTTTCAAATTACCTTTGCAGCAGGGATATCGCTACTATAGTAGCACGTAACACTTGTTAATAAAATCATTTCAATTAAACCCTTGATCAAAGCGAGCTTTAATTATTTAGTTCTAAGAATTCCGCCATTAGTGGTATTTTGGTGGTATTCTTACTGATTCATCTCAACAATATACAAATTATTTAGTTCTAAGACTTTTTCTGCGATTAGTTAGTGGTATTTTGGTGGTATTCTTCCAGATTCATCGCAACAATTTACAAATCGACATTTGAAACAAAGAGCTTTAATTAATCAAATACGAAAAAAAAAAAAACATTTCCAACAAAAAAAACTTTTATTAATCAGATACGCATAAAATAACGTGAGCTTCCACAATACTACAAATACGGAGATCCCAATGCGAGCTTCCACAAGACTAAGCTGTCCTCGGCATTAACGTACCTAGGAGCAGGCCATGACAAATAAAAGCTCTTTTGTTTAAGTAGATCGAAACCCTCGTCATCCCCACCCCTCAAAGGTTACCCCCAAATAACTTAAGTAATGTGTTTGAAAGATAATCAAGCTTGACCATAATCAATACAAAGCATAGTTACCAAGTTCGAATTCGAATTTAGATTCTAATTAGATAAGATAAGAAAAAAAGTTGGTCGGATCAGCTTACTTAAAGGTTCAATAAAATAAGGAAAAAGTTGGTCGGATCAACTTACCTAGAGGTTTGAGGATTTGGAGTGTCACTACTTATATGGATCAACAAAGTTAGGCTTTTTACACTTGGGGGTTGCCACCACGGATAATTTTAATGATGAAAATTTATGTCAAAATGTAGAAACCTTTGCTAATCTTACTAGTCCTTTATATGCAAAATATTCAAATTTCTAAGGATTTCTATATATTTTGTATAAAATTTTGGCTATTTTTAAGGTAAAATAATTTTATTCTATAGAATTTAGGAGAATCACTTTTAGAAAAAATGAAAATTGGGGAATATTGTTTTGGAATAAGTATGGAAAATTAACCAATGGATGATATATAGCCCCTAAAAGTTTCCACGATATACTCGATGACCACTGTTTAGATTACATATTCCAGTGTCCTATGGTTTTTGAAGACGCTAAATCAATTTATACATCCAAAAATATGATTTAAGCAATGTAAAATTCTGATTTCACCAATAATTAATTCATTGGATTCAATAATAATATGTAACAAATAATATTTAAACTAAATCATTTCCAAATAGAAAAATGTCCCAACCACCTTTCCAAATAATGGATAATGAGTTGCTACTCATAGATTTAGCATATGGTTTTGGTTGCGTAGACTTGTGGAATGTGTGTGCATAAAATATATTATTTGTATTATCGATTAAAAAGGATAATGGATGCGTGAATATGCTGTGTTTTTGTACACTCGACTTCTTAAGTGAAGAGGAGAGGTTACAATTGTATTAAAAACAATTCATTCCTAATTAGGAAATCAACCTTCATGCCCAGTGACATAAGTGATGATAAAGTGAACATGTTACATTTGTGTAAACGTGTGACCATCCACCATGTCTTAGCAGCTTGGAAGAACACGTAAATAGGCATTGATCAACTTGCATTCAAATATCAATTTAAAAACACGACATAACATATTACACTAGGAGGGCCAACCTTTCTCTAGTACTGTCCGTATACTGTAAGGTTTGAATTTCATGTGGACGTGAAGGCCACTTCATATCTTTCTCAACTTAAAAAAATGTTGGTTTAGAGAAGAATCATAAAATCTCCTTTGATTAAAAAAGGAAAATCAAAATTAAAAATAAAAATAAAAATTATTCACTTTTTAATATATTTAAAAAAAAACCTTATCATGGAAATGGATATAAGATACCAAAATTTGTAAAGATCACAACTTGAATAATAACGAAATATATACACTATCACAACCACACCATTGTTTATATATTATATGCACTAACTTCAATTCAAATTATATGTATTAGCTTCCTTCTATGATAGAACTTGGCATTGGCTTTTTTTTGAGACTTAATAACTTTAGGTTAATTTAAGGAAAACAATAGTTATGGCCTTTAACATTCTTAAAAGGGAGGCAAATAATGTGATTCTTATTTACAAAGGTGAGAGGGTTGAGAATTTTTTTTCATTTATATATTTGAGGGTCTTTTTTTAGTACCATGATTTATTCTAACCATAGAGACTAGAATAAATAAGGTATATGTAACTCTCACTACCAATGAAAATTAATGTTTTCATCTTCAATTTCAAGACTTTCAATTGAAAATTTGAGTTTTTCAATTATTGATCATACCTACCCTCTTGTATGTGTGTGAAGCTTAGAGATATACTTTCTGAGAGTAGATAAAAAAACAATAAAGAGAGTGTTAGTCACAATGCTATAATCCCAACATCTTCATGCCAAGAGATCAATGACTCGTGATATTATTCTTGCATAATTTGGCACAAACCCACTCATTTTTTAATGATCTTTCCTATGTTGAAAACAATACACAAGCTCAAATACATGGACAACTCACAGAGTTTTGTTCTTAGATATCCATATCTTGCTCTCATATCCTCTATGGATTGAGCAAAATGTGGGATCAATTCATGTTCGTATGTAAGAGCCTCTTCATTGCTTCACCTTTGTAATATGTAGAGCCAAAGCACAAATATTACCAAAGTATTTAGTAGAAGGAAATAAAACAATGAGCATGATAACCTTCTTCATCAAATTCTGGGAGACTAGTTTGAATCTAGCACTTAGATCCAATAAGTTTCTTTAAGCAAGAGACATGAAAAACTAGATGGAGCTTAGAGTGACTGGGAAGGGATAATTTATAAGCCACGGGCCCCATGCACTTGATGATTGTATATGAGGCATAAAACTTTGGAGAAATCTTCTAACAATGGTCTTCTTTAGGGGAAGTTTGCTTATATGGTTGTAGATGAAGAAACATCTGATCCCCTTCTGCAAAATGGTGTTTGGAATGACACTCATCGACTTGTTGCTTCATTCGATTATGATCCATGACCAAATTTTATTTGAGAGTGTGTATAATGTTAGCTCGAATTGTAAGGGTTCTATCCACCTCCTGGACCTTGGAGACACTAGGAATGTACGATAATATGGAGGGGGGATTTTGACCATGAACCACCTCAAAGGGATTCATACAAGTGGTACCATGGTAAGTTGTATTGTACCACCATTCAACCAGGGGTAGCCATCGAACCCATTGATATTGTCGTTCAAACGTGAAACACCACGAATAGACTTCCAAGCACTTGTTGAAAACTTCGGTTTGACCATCAATTTGGGGATGATAGGAATTTTTGAGGTGCAATTGGGTGCCCTGGAGCCTGAATAATTCTTGCCAAAAGTTACTTGTGAAAGTCAGACCATGGTTGGAGACAATAAACTGTGGCATTCCATGTAGTTTGAAGACATTGTCCATGAAAACTTGAGCCACCATGGAAGCTTTAAATAGGTGTTGGAGGGCACATAAATGAACATGTTTGGAAAGTCGATCAACCATAACCATGATGATTGATTTATTGTCAGTTTTGGGTAATCCGATGATGAATTCCATAGAGATATGTATGCATATAGAAAGTGGGATAGGGAGAGGTTTTAGTGTGCCTGGAGTTTTCATTGTTTCTCCCTTGTTGCATTAGAAAGTATCACATTCTTCCACAAAGTGCATATGTATTTCTTCATGCCTTCTCGGAAAAATGAATGTTTGACCCGCTCATAGGTTTTATGAAAGTAAAAATGTCATGTTGTTAGTGCGACATGGATTTTAGAGAGCACAATGGATTTAAAGTTGGAATATTGGCTCAAATATAGGTGACATTTATAACATATCTCCTCATTTATCCAAGTGTAAAATGGAGATGCATTAGTGTCTTGTTGCAGTTGTTGGATCAAGCTACAAATTTTGGGATCTTGGAATCATTCTTAGCGAATGAACTTTAACCAGTCGGCTACAATGAAGGAGAGTGAAAAGAGGGACCCTTCTTCTTCATATTTCCTAGAAAGAGAATCAACTACCACATTCACTTCTCCCTACTTGTAAATGATCTCATAAGCATAACCACAAATTTTGTTCAGTGACTTATGTTGCTCTGGGGATGAAATCCGCTATTCCAAAAAATATTTGAGGCTACAATGATCATTTTTAATTTGGAAGTGTTGCCAAAGCAAGTAAGTGTTAGAATATAGAAGATTGTGCTCGTTTTACCATTGACGATACCCTTTTCACCCAACCATAGGCCGAAGCCACCCTCCGAGCACCTTGACCTTGACAGAGAAGAGAATCCTGGTAGCAATCCAATAGCCAAGAGAGGCTAATGCACCAAGAAAGAATAGAAACCAAGCTGATCAGATATTCCCTCCCAGAAGCTGGCGCACACTTTCCCAGAGACTTGCGAACAAAACTGCCACTTCACCTGCGCAAATCTAGCTCTCTCTGCAACTACTGAGATGTGAATAATGAGAGCTGGCGCCCTGTATTTATAGTAGTCTGGGCAGGTTTACTGGGGCCGACTTCTCCTTCTGGGTACTAATAAATTCATTTTAAATATATTTCTGTAGCCGACAACTTGTCTAGGGTTTCCTACATTTCTTTGCTTCCTTCCGGAGTATTCTAATCTCGTCATAGGTCACAATAGAGGTTCATACCTCCCAAAGCTACCATAATATTAACACTCCCTCCTAGCTAGGGAGGTATGGTCTTGAGCACAACAGACCATTCAAATGGTAGAAACACGAGCACCATCATTATTATCCAACTGAATAATCTCCTATGACAACTGGTACAATATCAATTGATAGAACACACCTGTGTTTATTCAAGGTAGTACGCAACTACTCAAACCGTGACACATAGTCACAAACAGTGGAACAAATCCACCACAGTAGTATATCTCTACTGCCTGGAGACAGGCAGTCTCCATAACAATCATCTAATGCCAACCTGCATAGAAAAATATTGTTAAAATAAACTGAATCATTTGGGCCAATCTTTCATTCACGTCTGTGAGATATGAAATAATATCTGCCCTCAGTATAGAACATCAACAATGGGCTATCTTCCCTATTCTTCTCAAACAAGGAAGAAGGATTGTTTCTAATTTCTGAGCCTGGACCATTCCTCACCCTGTGCCATTCTTCCTACACTAATCAAAGTGCACCCTAGACAAAATGTATAAACCCTAAGGAATGTCTGAGTCTGGACCATTCCTTACCCTGGGCCATTCCTCCTACACTAATCAAAGTGCACCCTGGAGAGAATGTATAAACCCTAAGGAATGACTGTCCCTGATTGCTGAGCCTGGACCATTCCCCACCCTGGGCCATTCCTCCTACACTAATCAAAGTGCACCCTGGAGAGAATGTATAAACCCTAAGGAATGACTGTCCAAACCATTTACTCTGTTAACCACAAGAGGAAAAGACTGTCCTGCATCAACCTTCAAAACAAACCATTCCTCATGTTAACCACAATGAGAAATCGTTGTCAGGCGAGGTGGGCCAGTCTTCTTAAGTAACCCTCAAGAAGAGAGACCGCCCTAGACCACTCCCCATGTTAACTACAATGGGAAGTCAATGTCTATGATACATCAACAATCAGACTACCTCCCATGTTAGCCACAATGGGAAGTCACTATCCGTCAGAAATCTCAATCCACTTTCCGAACAGGAAAGAATCTGTCCAATCTGGACTATTTTTCAATTACAAAGATAAATAATATTTTAGTGCTCCCTCCTAATCTGGAGAGTCATTTAGTCACAAAAATAAATTTTTTCAATAATATTTTTCAGTACTTTCTCCTAACTTGGAGAATCTTCCCTTTCAGCTAAGGGAGTTATTTCCACGATCCCTATCTTATCTTAGAAATATGCAAACTTAATTCTGGATAGAGGTTTTGTCAGGATGTCCGCTGTCTTCTCATCAATGGGGATATACTCGAGATTTACCTCTCCTTCCTGGACTTTATCTCGAATAAAGTAGTATTTGATCTCAATGTGTTTCGACCTTTCATGAAACACTGGATGTTCTGATAATCTTATACAACTCTGATTATCACAATATATTATGGTCGATTCTAGAATCTGATCAAATAAATCAGAGATTAACTTCCTTAGCCATACTGCTTCTGTGCATGCTTCACATGCTGCCATATACTATGATTTTGCTGTGCTGAGTGCGACATATTTCTATTTTCTGCTGCCCCAAGATATCATAGCGGAGCCCAAGCTGAAACACATATCTGCAGTGCTCTTTCTATCTTCTGCACTTCCTGCCCAATCAGAGTCTGTGAATCCATGAAGTTGGATATCACTGGATGCGGTATATCTCAAGCCATAGTTTATTGTCCCACAAATATATCTTAGGACATGCTTTGCAACTATCCAATGCTCTTGTCTAGGTTCCACCTGGAACTGACTTAATGTATTTACAGCAAAGCAAATATCTGGTAGAGTATTTACCAAATACATCAATGATCCAATTAGTTGTCGATATAGAGATGGATCTACTGGATTGGAATCCGGGACTTTCACTTTTCTTATATCTGCATTCATAGGAGTGTCCATGGACTTATAGTCCATCATTCCAAACTTCTGAAGGATCTTTATTGCGTACTTTCCTTGTCCAAGGAATAATTCACCACGCTTTTGCCATACTTCTAGTCCCAAGTAATAATGCATGAGACCTAGATCTTTCATATCAAATTCATAGGCTAATTCCTTCTTGCACTGGATAATGAGAGATTATTCACGTGTTATGAATAGATCGTCACCATATAATAGTAGAATCACTGGTGCGTTATCCACGACTTTGTAATAAAGGTTTGGACTCTTGGAGAAACCAAGTCTTGTTAGATAGTTGTCCATTCTGGTGTACCAAGCCCTTGGAGCTTGCTTGAGTCCATATTGAGCTTTCTTCAATCTGCAAACGTGAGTGTTTATGGAATGTACCTTGAATCCTTGAGGTTGTTCAATATACACTTCTTCTTCAATAGCTCCATTGAGGAAGGCTATCTTTACATCTATCTGATGTAGATTCCATCCCATGGAAGCAACAAGAGATATGATAGCTCAGATGGAGGTATACCTAGCCACCAGAGAAAAGGTTTCATCATAATCTTCTCCCTCCTTTTGGGAGAACTATCTAGCCACGAATTTTTCCTTGTATTTATCCACGCTTCCGTCTGCTTCATGTTTGATCTTGTATACCCATTTTGAGGTTACCACTGATTTTTCTTTAGGTCTAGGTACAATTTCCCATACTTCATTTTTCATAATGGATTGATGTTCTTCCACCATAGCTTATTTCCATTGTCCCTTTTGGACTGCTTCTTCAAATGTGGTAGGTTCTTCATCTAGAATCTTCATCATGTATGCTGCATAACTTGAGAATCATTTCGGTCTTTTACTCTTCCTGGATGTTCCTTCTGGAACCTTGATTCTTTCTGCATCTTGTAATGTAGCTTCAAGCCAAGCTAGTCATTTCTTGGTCTTTGGTATGATATCTGAATCAATGTTCTCACACAGCTCCATAGGATGATCAAGTTGATCCTTTTCGTTATTTTCATTTTCTGTGTTTTCTTCATTAGGTTCTTCAAGTTATTCTTCTTCTATAATTTCTTCGATGGATTTTCTGAAGGCCATCCTTTCATTGAACGTTACGTCTCTGCTAACTTCTATCTTGTGTTGTTCTGGAATATATATTCTATAGACTTTGGATGAATCACTATATCCCACGAATATCCCCTTCTTTCCTGAGGGTTCTAGTTTATTCCTTTTGTCTTTGGGAATATGAGAGTAACGTGGAAAACCTAAGAATATTTGGACATCCAAATATTCTTAGGTTTTCCACGTTAGGTTTCTTACCTGAGAAGTCTTCTTTTGGTGTCATGTCCTTCAATATACGATGAGGGATTCTGTTCTGTACATATATTTCTGTCATTGCTACTTCTCCCCATAGAAACATGGATAGACCTTGATCGTTCAATAAGGCTTTTACCGTTTCTTCGATAGATCCGTTCTTTCTATCATCTACACTGTTTTGTTGAGGATTATGAGGAACATTAATCTCCCTCCTAATCCTTTCCGATTTGCAGAATGCAACAAACTCCTTCGAGGTGTATTCTCCTCCATTATCTATTCTTAATGTCTTAATCTTCTTGTTCGCGAGGTTTTCTATTTCTGCCTTGAATTCTTGGAACTTGCTGAATACTTTGTCTTTTGATTTTAGTAGGTATAGCCACGTCTTTCTTGAATAGTTATCTATGAATATTACGTAGTAAAGAGATCCTCCTAGAGATCTGACTGGCATTGGACCACAAACATATGAGTGTATTAGATATAGGATTTCCTTGGATCTATTGTTGCTGCTTGGTAATGGTTTCTTGATATTCTTCCCAAGGGCACATCCCTTGCAGATTCCTTCATGTGTAGATTTCAATTCTGGTATTCCTTCAACCATTTTTCTGAGAAAAGGCAATGCTTGATAATTGATATGAGCATACCTTCTATGCCAAAGCTCATTAGGGTTGACTTCATCATGTACTAGAGCTTCTTCATTTTTTTCTAGTAGTCTATACAGATTTCCTTCATGACTTCCAATAATCCTAGCATCCTCTATGCTGGGATTCTTATGCCATGATAACACCTTTCCATCCATGAAGGCTATTCTGTTTCCTTTGTCTTCTAAACATGATATCGATACAAGATTATTTTCTAAATCAGGTACATATAAAACATTGCTTAAGTGAACATGATTACCTGATTCCAACTTGATAGAGGCTTGTCCAAATCCTTCAACGGGGTAAGTGCTTATGTCTCCAAGCTCCACTTTGTACGATGTCTTCTTCTCATTTAGATTTAAGAGTCTAGCTTAATCTCCCATCATGTGCCTAGAAGCTCCACTATCGACTATCCACATGTCATCTTCAATCATTCTAGTAAGTGCTGAGTAGTGTAAAAGACTGATTGTTTCACACATGTTTTTGGTTGACTGGTAACTGGTCATGCCTTGATCCAAAACTTCAAATTCGTCATTTCTGTCTTCTGAGAGAGCCAAGAGGTGCACTGAGTTAGGGTGCATCTGAATATCTTCTTTTTGAGTGAGATGCTCCATCACAAGGTGCTGATCGGAGATTTAGGGTTTCTGCAATTGCTTTTGCTAGTAACCCTAGCTGCAGTGTTTTGGAAGCTTCTCCTACTAGTAACCCTAGCGACAGTTCCTCAGTGAGCTCAATGTCCTAGCGACTATGTTTCCTTCCAGCATTTTAGGCTGAATGAAGGATGTGTGGGCCCATAACCTGTTAGAATATAAAAGATTGTGCTTGTTTTACCATTGACGATACCCTCGTCATCCAACCATAGGCCGAAGCCACCCTCCAAGCACCTTGACCTTGAAAGAGAAGAGAATCCTGGTAGCAATCCAATAGCCAAGAGAGGATAATGCACCAAGCAAGAATAGAAACCAAGCTGATCAGATATTCCCTCCCAGAAGCTGGTGCACACTTTCCCAGAGACTTGCGCACAAAACTGCCACTGCACCTGCGCAGATCTAGCTCTCTCTGCAACTGCTGAGATGTGAATAATGAGAATTGGCACTCTGTATTTATAGTAGAATGGGAAGGTTTATTGGGGCCGACTTCTCTTTCCGGGTACTAATAAATTCATTTTAAATATATTTCTGCAGTCGACAACTTGTCTAGGGTTTCCTTCATTTCTTTGCTTCCTTATGGAGTATTCTAATCTCATCATAGGTCACAATGGAGGTTCATACCTCCTGAAGCTACCATAATATTAACAGTAAGGATGCCATGTATTTACCACATGCCAAATAGCCAACATTTCCTTTTCATATGTGGATTTTTGTAAGTGTTTCTCAAAAAAATGTTTACTAGTAAATGCCAATGGCATGTCTTCTTGCATGAGAATTACACCAATACCTTTCCCTGAGGTGTCACATTCTAAAACATAAATATTTGTGAAGCCAGGAAGATCCAGTACTGGAGTTGTATAGATAGCCTCTTTCAAATCTTGGAAGAATTGATCAGTGGCCACATTCTAACTGAAAGCATTTTTATTAAGGAGGGAAGTGAGCGAGGCTCCAATTTTTCCATAATTCCGAATGAAATTTCGATAGTACCTTGTTAAACCAGGAAGCCTTGTAAAAATTTAAGAGTCTTAGGGCGATGCCAATCCTTCATAGCTTTGATTTTCTTAGGATCCACTTGAACACCATCCTTACCAACAATATGGCTCAAGTATTCTACTTTGGAGGCCCCAAAGTAACATTTGGGCCTTTTTAGAAAGAGTTGATGCTGAGAAAGTAGGCATGAGACCTAATTCACATGGGAAAGATGTGATTTCCAAGTTTTATTATAAATGAGGATGTCATTAAATAATACAAGTACAAAATGACAAAGAAAGGGTTGGAAGATATGATTAATGAGACTTTACAAAGTGGAGGGTGCATTACACAAGCCAAAGCGCATGACCAAGAAGTCATAATGGCCTTTGTGAATACAAAAGTTAGTATTGGGAATATTGATCTCCTTCATGCAAATATGGGGGTATCCAAAACACAGATCAAGTTTGGTAAATAATTGAGCACCTATTAGTTCATCAAAATGGTCATCAATGACAAAATGGGAGATTCATCTTTAATGGTAATTTTATTGAGAGATTGAAAATAAGGGCACATGTGCCAAGTGCCTTCTTTTTTGAGTACCATGACCACTGGAGATAAATAATGGTTTTTACTAAGGCAGATAACACCTGCAACTAACAATTCTTGAACAATTTTTTCAATGTCATTTTTCTGAGCAAATGGGTGGTGATAAGGGCGAACTTTGGGGGTAAGACTACCAAGTGAAAGTGGAATGGAATGATCATGGGAACCACAAGAAGGTGGTATTCCTTGATGGTTTTCAAAACAAAGTGGTGTTTGGAGATGATAAGTTGCATGCCGGGATGAACGGTTGGGGAGAGTGTCTCAACTGCTTGAATGGCATGGAACTAGGCAATAATGCCAAAATGACCCTTTTTGGGGAGTTTTTCCATTTGTTGTGAATAGACGATATCAAAGGTGTTGATGTTTGGACAGCATCGAAAATACATTCTACCTAGATTGATAATTTATAATATGATTATTAATTATTAAGAAATATTATTAATTATAATATTATTAATGTAATAATATATTTATAATATAAAGTACAAATATATATAATAAAGTATAAAGTATAAATATAAATATATTTATATTATATGTATAATATAATATAAAGTATAAAAATATTTATTACCCAAGGGACACATCTCTTCATGGATGGTCACCGTGGTCACCATATGTTATTTATATATAGAACACTCATCATTGTAATAAGATATTCATTCACATACAATATCATCTCTTATGAAAAACCAACATGGTATCAGAGTGGGACTGGGTTTAACTCCCTCACAGGAGGCCCCGAGAAAATGAGAGTAGAGTAAAATCTTGGGAGTGTTAAATTTATGGGGTTGTTGAAAACTCTATGTACAACATATTTACTTTTTACTCCCACCTAAACTATAGAAAGGATTCCATAAATTGTTACAATAAATAAATAATATAATATAAAGACATTAAAATAATAAATAAAGTAAAATTAAACATTAATGTAATAAAAGGTCATGACTCTTCATAAAAACCATAAAGGGCATATATATATATATATATATGCCCTATCTTTGTAATATCATCATATTTTTACAATCAATTATTATTATATATATATATTATTATGGATTTAGAGTGCATTTGTTCATTACGAAACCCTTGTGTCCTTCACATTGGTATCATAGATGGTCACTCCCCCGTGTCACATTCATTTCCCACACTCCCCACATTTTTCCCCTCACTGCAACCCCCCCCCATCCCCCACACTTCCCACACCTTCTCCCTCACCTACAACCCCTTCCCACCCCCCCGTAACTCTACCCCACAGTCCACGTACCCAAAGTATGAACCTTGCAGACATCCCCCACTCCCTCGCGGCCTCTCCCCACTCCCACGAGAACGATCCCCACCCCCTCTCCACTCTCCAACACCCTCCACTCTCTGCAGCTCTGTGCACATCCTTCCATGCACTCCCCATATCCTCCCCCACACCGCAGACTTATCACTCCCATACTCTAAAAATTTGTACCCCCCATTACACCCATTAATTATATAATATGATAATATTATATATATAATTAATATTCCTTAAATTACATACAATTATTTAATTAAAATAATTAAAAGGGGACTTCCAAGCAAGGTCAAAATTACAAAAAAATACTCACCCCCAAACACCAAAAGGATGTCGGAATTAAAAAATGAAGTGGAAAAAATAGACCAGGAATGTAAAAGCATTAGAAAAACACTCAAAAAGTCAATACAAAAAACTCATGATGAGTTACTAGAAGAAATAAGGATCAAGAACGAGGCACTTAAAAAAGATCTAACACTTAACCTTAAAGAAAAAATTACCACAGAAGTTGGGTCTGAGCTATGACAAGGCATAGCCAAACTAAAACAAGATCTTAGAGATGATATTTATAAAGAGCTTGGGATGAACTTATAACAAGGCTTAGGTAAATTTAAAAGAGAAATAATAGAGGATTTGAAGCAATACCTGACCGTTGTAACACAAAATCAGGAAGAACAACATATTGAGCTCTTAAACCTTATAAAAAATCAGAATCACCACCAATCAGAGTCAAGCACCTCTAATCTACCACCACTTTTCCACGATTCAATACCAAACCCCCAACCTACATCACAATACCAACCCTTAATGTTATACCCACCCAAAGCCAAAATAGAACTCCCAAAATACAACAGAGGCGATAATCAATGTGTAGCTTGGTTTAACAAAACTGAAGAATATTTCCACATATATAACTTGACAACGAAAGAAGAGAAGGTCAAATACACATCCATGTACCTTGAAGGAAATGCATAAAATTGGTATCTATGGTGGAAAGGAAGAATTCAGTCATATAATTGGAATTCTTTCAAAAATGATTTTTTTAAAAGATTCCAAGGCATATCAGAAAAACATTTTTTTTCAAAACTCACTAGATTACAACAAAAAGGAAGCATAGATGAATTTACGCATCAATGGGAAGCTCTCACCACCCGAGTATTTGGAATATCTGATGATCAATTACGCTAATATTACATAGGTGGTCTCAAAACACATATCCAAGACGAGTTAATATTACATGAGGTTACTACGGTAGAAATAGAAATACACAAGGCAAAAGTCGCAGAAGAAAAACTAGAAGGCCAATCAAGATTCAACAAGGTTTAATCAAGAAGGAGTGCACCTCAGACCACATGAAATGACTAATACATACCATCCAATCTACGTGAAGATATAAGAAGAAGTTTAGAGTCCCAAAGGATAAAATAAGGAAACTGTAAACGATGTGGAGAGAAATGGGACCTAAGACATAGGTGCTAGATCGAAGATAACTCAAAAAAATTGTACACTTGTGAAGCATAAAAATATGACGGATCAGACTCAACATAATCAATAAATGAAGAAATGGAAAATTTCCAAAATGACACTTCAGAGCTCATAGAATACAACACACCAGGAATATCGCTCGTAGCCATCACAGGCATTGCCCAACCACAAAATCTTAAATTAAAAGGACATATAAAAAATGATAATGTCATCATACTAATAGACATTGGAAGTATCCACAATTTCCTCGATATCAAGATTGCAAGGAAACTCAAATTATTTGTATATCTAGTCCCAGACATGAAAGTAATGGTTGCTGACGACAAAAAAATTGGAAATGTCAGAAAATGCCATAAGGTGAACTCTACACTGTCCCTATGGGAGAAGTAGATGTGGTTTTAAGAGTCCAATGGTTACAAACCTTGGGCACATACTCAGTCAATCACTAGGAACATTTCATCCAATTCAAGTGGCAAGGGAAAAGTTATAAATTATATGGTTTTCAACCTCCATAAACACAGGTTGTGTCATCACAACAAATGAAAAAAATGATCCTAAAAGGAGCAAACATATACTTCATCCAATGCCACAACATAGAAATACAAGAATCAGAACAAGATGACTCCATAACATCAGACATCCCATGATCTAACTAAAAAACACAAGAAGTTATTTCAAGACCTTTCCATGGAGTTACCGCCTCAAAGAAGAATTGAACATATAATTGAAGTTAAGCCAGGATCAAGCCCAATCAAGGTTAGACCATACATATACCCTCATCACCAAAAATAGAGATAGAAAGATTAGTCCAAGACCTATTAAAATGTGGTGTCATCACGAAAAGCAGAAGTCCATATGAAGTTCTAGTAGTGTTAGTTCCAAAGAAAGATGGATCTTTCAGATTATGCATAGATTATTGAGGGATAAACAAAATAACAATTAAAAACAAATTTCCCATCCCATTTATTGACGAAATATTGGATGAACTTCATGGAGCAAGATATTTTCCAAAACTTGATTTAAGATCTAGGTACTAGCAGATTAGAGTCAGACTAGAATATGTAACCAAGACTGACTTCCAGACACATGAAGGTCACTACGAATTCAAGGTGATGCCTTTTGGGATAAATAATGCCCCCACCACTTTCCAAGAGAAAATGAATGAATTATTTCACCCATACTCACATAAGCATGTCTTAGTTTTCTTCGATGATATCTTAGTGTACGGTAAAACATGGGAGGAGCATATGAATCATTTGGGACAAGTGTTATCTCTTCTACAGGAAAATTAATTCTATGCCAAAATGTCAAAATGTACATTTAGCAAGGAGGAAGTAGAGTACCTTGGTCACATCATATCCAAAAAAGGAGTCAAGGTAGACCCCAAGAAAATCAGGGCAATCACATAATGGCCTAAACCCAAAAACATATCCAAGCTAAGAGGATTTCTAGGATTGGCAGGACACTATTGAAGATTCGTCAAGAATTATACTCATTTAACCACCCTCCTAACAAATCTCCTTAAGAAAAACTCTTTCCAATGGAATTTGGAAGCAATAAAATGTTTTGAAAACTTAAAAAACATTATGTCCATAACACCGGTATTAGAAACACCTTACTTCTCCAAACCTTTCATCATCGAGTGTGATGCATCAGGTTTTGGAATTGGAGTAGTATTGATGCAAGATGGGCACCCAATAGCCTTTGAGAGAAGGAAATTAAATAAAACAAAATGCTTACAATCCACTTAAAACAAGGAAATGCTTGCCATCATGCATGCATTAACAAAATGATGCCAATATCTATTGGGAAGTAAGTTATTGATACACACAAATCATAACAGTCTCCTGTACTTGTTACAACAAAAAACATTGTCAACTGAATAACAAAAGTGGATAGAGAAAATTTCCATGTTTGATATGGAAATTCTACATAAAGTAGGAAAATACAACATCGCGGCTGATGCCCTATCACAAAAAGATGAAGAAACACAAGTTTTTGCAATATAAATAGCCATTCCAAAATGGTTGGATGAAATCCGAACCGAGTATGCAAAAAACCCGAAAAATTTCTCTATAATCAACAATTTAAATCAATACCCTAAGTTTGAATGGAAGAATGACACCTTATGGTATAAAGGAAGAATCTACTTAAATAAAAACTCAAGATTTAAAGCCAAGGTTCTTCAAGAATCTCATGATTTCCCAGCTGCAGGTCACGTCGTATTTTTCAAAACATACTATAATGCACGAAGATAATTCTTTTTGGAAAGGGATGAGTGAAAATATTTGAAAATATGTAGTAGAATGCGATCTTTGACAAAGGAACAAGAATGAAAATGTGTCGACCCCTGGGTTACTCGACTCATTACACATTCCCAACCAAAAATGGGAAGAAATTTCAATGGATTGAATTGAATGACTACCCATATCCGATGGAAAAGATAAAATATTAGTAGTAGTAGACAAACTAACCAAGTATGCACACTTTATTAGAGTAAGGAAAATAGATTCAGAAAAAAAAATGGCTGAAATATTCTGTAAAAATATTTACAAACTACATGGGTTCCCTGAGGTTATCGTCAGCGATAGAGATGCCAAATTTAAAGGGCATTTTTGGAGAGAATTTTGCAAACATATCATAACCTTTCTCAATATGAGCTCAACTTACCACCCTCAAACAGATTGTCAAACATAAGTTTTCAATAAATGTTTAGAAATCTATCTTTGTTGTTTTATCTCTGACAAACAAAATAAATGGTTTCAATGGTTGCACCTTGCTGAGTGGTCGTATAATTCCACTTATAACACATAAGATAAAATGACACCATCCCAAGCTCTTTATGGTTACGAAATTCCATCGTGGAAGGAGTTGGCCACTAGCCACATAAATTCGCGTCAGTAAAAGACTATTTAGACGAAAGTCATAAAATCCTTCAGTTACTCAAAGAAAACTTAACAGTTGCAAGGAATAGAATGAAGCAACACGCTGACCAAAACCGAACAGAAAGAGAGTTCGAAGTAGGATAATGGGTATTTGTGAGACTTCAACCTTACAAACAATTATCCCTTAAACAACACGGGGACAATAAATTGTCTCCAAAATTTTATGGACCATATCAAATAAATATAAAAATCAGTCACGTAGCTTACTAATTGGATTTACCAGATAAAAGTCGTATCCACAATGTTTTTCATGTATCATGTCTAGAGAGAGTCTTGGGGAAACAAAAAAAGGCACAAATTATGCTTCCTATGTTGTATGAGGAAGGAAGAATCATTTTAGAGCCCGAAGCCATTATTTCCACCCGAGAAAAGAGATTACGTTCTCGAGTAATCAAGGAATATCTGAATAAATGGAAAAATCTATCGGAAGAAGACGTAACATGGGAGTCATAGCACTTTCGCCAGTTACATCCTTCCTTACCATTGCTTTGAGGACAAAGGAAAATTTAAGGGAAGGGCAATGTTACAATAAATAAATAATATAATACGACGACATTAAAATAAGAAATAAAGTAAAATTAAACATTAATGTAATAAAAGGTGATGACTAAAATTCACGACTCTTCATAAAAACCATAAAGGGCATATATATATATATATATAGGCAAGCCCTATCTTTGTAATATAATCATATCTTTACAATCAATTATTATTATATATGTTATTATGGATTCAGAGTGAAGTTGTTCATTACGAAACCCTTGTGTCCTTCACATAAATGTTTGGGCAGTAATTTCTAGTAAAAATGTTTAATTATCTAAATATGAGGAATGTACTGCATATTTACTTCTAACTATATTTATGCAAAGAATCAAATGAATTATGGAGGAACAATTTAACAAATTCAAATAATATGTGGATGGATTATAACCAAATTAATGTTTGGGTAGTTACGGGAGGTATTCTCCAACTATTTATAAGAAAGAAAATTTAATTTAATTTTAAATTTAATTTTCAAAAAGACGTGTCTTTTTGGATCAATTTAATATTACTATAAAAAGACACAACAATAGACACACATATTTTTCTCTCTCACATGTGGGAAGTGATCTAAGGAATAGACCAAAGTTTCTAAGTAGTTGAAATTTTTTAAGTGTAATTACTTAGTGATGTTCTAGAGTTTACTAAAATAATATCGTTGGAAGTAATTACCACTTGCGGAAAATTGTTCTTGTCTAATTTAACACTAGAAAATCAACATGGTTAGCTGTATAAGATCAAGTATATGATGGATGTATGTTTGTAGAAGATGTATCATTTCAAGGGTCACTATATATAGTTGTGCACAAGATAAATTGATCTCCTCTAGGAGATGTTTTTTGTTGTTGTTGTTTCTTGTTATGGGAACGCCACAAATAATAGCTCTAAGAAGGAGCCATAATGATATTCATAGGAAGAAACATGAAGTAAGACTATCCATACATAGAGTTGTGCACATCCATGTAATGAAGAAGAAGAGGAGGTCAGCACATGCAGAGGGAGTGTTGAGATTTATGTAATTTTAGAAGTTATTCTCAAGTGTTAATGTTTCAACATCAAACTGACATTCTCTCAGAATTGGTCATGGTAATTTGACCAATGGATAATGAACCTAGCATAGTATTCTAAGGACATAAGACTCAAAGTGTGTTTATTTCAACATCTAGAAGGACTAAAATTCTTCCTATGGCACATATGGAAACCTGATCAGGAAGAATGGTACTTGTAGTCAGAAAACATTATGTTAAGTACGCGACAATTGTGGGATACTCAGTGTGCAGATTGAAGAAGGATTTATATGGATTAAAGAAGGAACCCAAAACATGGTATGGCATGATTGACAATTTTTTGACAAGCTTAGGATTTATAAACAACAATTCAGATCCTAACCTTTAATTTAAGGTTGTGGATGATGGTCTGGTAATACTACTGCTGTATATGGATGACTTATTTCTAAACATGTATGGAAAATCTCATCTCAGAGTGTAAGAGAAAAACTAGCTGTTGAGTTTGAGATGAAAGATCCTGGGATGATGCATTACTTTGTGGGTCTCGAGGTATGGCATAGATAGGATGAGATCTTTCTGAATCAAGGGAAGTATACAATAGAAATCCCAAAGAGGTTCCAGATGTTGGATTTCAAGGAAATGGCTACACCTATGGTATCAAATATGAAGTTGTTGCAAGATACAAATTTAGAGACTGTGGATGTTACTTTATACAGGCAGATGGTGGGTTTGTTGATGAACTTGAAAAACACAAGACCAGATGTATATTTGGCTATGAACATCCTGAGTCAATATATGGAGCAACCCAAGTAGGTTCATTTGGTTGCAGCAAAACATGTGATGAGGTACCTTAAAGGTACATTGTATTATGGTCTTGGGTATGTGACAGACCATGAGTTTAGGTTATATGGATATTGAGATTCATATTGGGTCGGCAGTATTCCTAATCATAAGAGTACTTTGACATATTTCTTTAGTCTAGGATCCAGTATGGTTTCATGGAGAAACATGAATCAATTGTATGTAGCACTCAGTATGACTAAGGCATAGTATGTGGCAACATGTGCAACAAGGCGTGAACCAGTGTGGCTTCAGAAATTGATGACTATTGGACTGAATTCGAATTGTAGGTAAGACCTCGAAGAAGAGGATGATGAGAATTACTGTGGAGGACAAGTGATGAAGTCAACAGGTTGAAGATCCAGTTGATATTCAATTCTTGAGAGGGAGCCAGAAAGTCAGTTCTAGAGGGAGATGGGTGCTACAGTAAGGACTAGGAGGCTCCTCTAGATGCAGGAAAAAGTCATGTGTGGCGCTAAATATGGTTGAAGCTAATTATGCATGTGAAAAAATTGGTGAAGAAGCATGGCTTCAGAAATTGCAGACTATTGGACTGAATTTGACTTGTAGGTAAGACCTACAAGAAGAGTATGACGATACTTGTTCTGGAGGATAAGTGATGAAGTCAATAGGTTGAATATTTAGTTGATATTTAGTGCTTGAGAGGGAGTTGAATGGTTAGTTCCAGAGGGAGCTTGGTACTATAACAAGGAGTAAGAGGCTTCGTCATATGTAGGAAGTAGTCATGTGTGGTGCATAGTACAGATGAAGCTAAGTATTTGGTAGCATGTGCACTAGAAGTGTGGCTTCGAGAACTTTTGTCTGGGTTATTTGGTCTCAGACTGGAGGAAACCTGCATTTGGTGTGACAACCAAAGTTGCACGAAGTTGTCAGAGAACCTCATGGTCTATGACAAGTCGAAGCATATCGAGATCAGATATTACTATATCAGGGATATAGTGTAGAAAGGAGAAGTGAGGGTCCAGTTTCATGACTACAAAGGATCAAGTTGCAGACGTGTTTACCAAGTCGCTGTCAAGGATGAAGTTTCAGTACTTTAGGGACAAGATTGGAATGGTCCCTCTTTAGAGGGAGTGTTCTCATATAGCATGAAAAAGCATTGGCACTGAGACATGTGGAACTCATCCAACATAAAAAAGGGCTGGCACTGAGTGTTCTCATCCAACATGAAAAATGGCTGGCATTGAGACCGGTGGAACTCATCCAAAATAAAAAAGGGATGGCACTGTGACAGGAGTGCACATGATTGGGTACTGATGCATCAGAGGGAGTGGATGTCTTGGGGACATGTTGTAGCTATTGAAAGCTACCCACAGACCTTGGTTTCATGTGGTGAATTCATTTTTCACTATGGATATCCGAGGGATAACACTAAGACATGAGTGCACATGATCATGTACTGATGCATCGCAAGGAGTGGATGTCTTGGGGACTTGTTGTAGCTATGGAGAGATACCCACAAACCTTGGTTGCATGGGGTGAAGTCATGTTTCATTATGGGTATTCGAGGATGTATCGATTCACATGTTCAACAATCAATGGATGTGAGATCATGTGGTATCAGACTTGGAGTTTGTGCCTCATGGAAGTGACACTTGGTTTCTAGAAACTTGGTACAAAAGGGAGAAACGAGGCTCCAATATGGTGTAGAAGGGAGTAGTGAGGCTCCAATATGTGGCTACCGATGAGAAGGTTATGAATGTACCGACAAAGTCGTTGTCAAGGATGAAGTTCAAGTACTTCAGGGACAAGCTCGACGTAGTCCCTCTTCAAAGGGAGTGATGGATTCATATGTTATTACATGGTAGTGTATGTCATGATGACATGTTGTAGCCATTGGAGAGCTACCCACCGGCCCTAGATTCATGTTGAAGAGACAAGGTACATATGTTATTGCAAGGTACTATATGTCATGCATAAGATATCCAAGTTTTCTGTGAGAAAATGGATAGTCTCATGATGACATGTTGTAGCTATTAGAGAGCTACCCACCAGCCCTAGATGCATGCTGTGAAGTCCCAAGGGTGCACGTGATGAGGTACAAATGCATTGCAAGGTAGTGGATGTCTTGGGGACATGTTGTAGTTATTTAAGAACTACCCACAGAACTTGGATGCATTGGATGTGAAGTCACAAGGGTGCACATGATGGAGTACATATGAATTGTGAGGTAATGGATGTCACAATGACATGTTGAAGCTATTTGAGAGCTACCCACATGTAATATTCAAAGGTAATCTTCAGAGGTAATCTTGGCATAATGTAGAATGTCTCCCTCACTAAGAGGGAGTGTTGATCTTTGGGAAACATCAAAAAGACATTCTACTAAATTGATAATTAATAATAAGATTATTAATTATCAAACAATATTATTAATTATAATATTATTAATGTAATAATATATTTATAATATAAAGTATAAATATATATAATAAAGTATAAAGTATAAATATAAAATATATTTATATTATATGTATAATATAATATAAAACATAAATATATTTATTACCCAAGGGACGCATCTCTTCATGGTTGGTCACCATGGTCACCATATGTTCTTTATATATAGAACACTCATGATTGTAATAAGATATTCATTCACATACAATATAATCTCTTATGACAAACCAACAAAAAGAACCTATCGTGATTCCTTGGAATCTGTAGCGACTCCCATCTTGTTGTAATCTCATGTATAATTCCTTGAATTCCATGGCGATGGGGGCCTAGAGTGCACAATCATTCAACACCTTGAACAATGTCGCAACCCCTCATTTCAATGGAAAACATGTGGGATTTCAAAAATTAATCACCGATTTGCTACTGCACATTTTCACAATGACCTCCACATTTCATGGAACCACCATTAGCAATCATGATTTTAAATTTATTGACTACATGGATATAGCAATGGGTAGTTTGAGTAATTCATTGATGAATAAAGTTACGGGTTCTGCCACTATTGACGAGGATAATAAATTTACGATGCTTGATACAGATAATTAATTTAAGACTCTAGGGAGATGAAATACGAGTGAGATAATGCAAAGAGATGAGAGGTTATACCTTATTTTGATTAGAGGGTGGATTGGTATCATATACCTAGGGAAACGATTCAGGAGGGAAAAAATCACCTTCATCTTAAGAAATATCCTCATAAATGGCCATAAAAATATTTTTCTCCTTACATCTGTGCCCCAGAAAGTATTTCCATAAAAATTGTAGCAAAGACCTTTAAGTTGGAATTCAACCATTTCTACCTTGGTTAATTTCTGTACCTTAAGAGGAAGGGAAGGAGGAGTTATATTGGTGGGGTGGGAATTGTTAGAAAAATGTGTGTGCTCATTTCACCATAGACAATATAGAAATATTGTCACCCAACCATAGGCACAAAGGCGACCGTCTAACACCTTAAACTTGAAAAACAAAATAATTCCGACAGAAGACCAATAACCAACCAACTCTAGTGCACCAAGCAAGGATAACCAAATACCAAGTAGAAATTACAAACCAATAACCCAAGACAAATTCACTACTGCAACAATGGTATTTCTCCTTCACTCATGCACACTTCTTGTCCTTATGAAGTTGTGAGTGAGTGAGTGACAAATGAGATCTAGATCCCTTTATTTATACTACTCCATCTTAACTGACTGGGCCAACGTCTCTTCCCGGGGGCTAATAACTCAATATTAATTTATTATATTAAGTCAACTTTTCTTCTAGGGTTATTATCGAAAGATTTAGGGTTTCTCTTTATTCCTAGAATATTCTAGTCTCATCAAAGTTTACACATGGAGGTTAATACCTCCCTCAACTACCATAATATCAACCCTCCCTCCTAGCTAGGGAGGTATTAAAGGAAGTGGTATTGATAAAAAATGGACCATTCAACTGGTAACATCATCATAGCCACACATGCTATCTCATGATCAAATCATAAGCACCATAATCACTTATCCAACTAGATAGTATCCATGGAAATCAAAACAATTCCATCCAATAGAACACAACTATGTCTATACCTAGTAGTATACAACTACTATCTGGTGGTACATAACCACTCTCAGTAGAAAAATGCTACTAACCAGTGACACACAGTCACTACAAATGGATCACATCCACCACAGTAGCATACAACTACTGTCTAGAGACATATAGTCTCTACAAAAATTATATCATTTGATATCAATCTGCATAAACAATATCATGATACAAACTAAGTCATTTGGGCCATTCTTCCACTCACATCTGTGAGATATGGAAGAACATATTCCCTCAGAAAGTAACACATCATCCATGGGATATCTGGACTATTCTTCCCAAGAATAGAAGAATAAATGTCCCTCATTTTTTATCATGGACCATTCACCTAAATGGCCCACTCCTTTGACACTAATCATAGTGCAACCTGGAGAGAATGAGTCTACCCTAAGGAATTCCTATCCCTGATTGATGAATCTGGACCATTTACCTATCTGGGCCATTCCTTCGACACTAATCATAGTGAAACTTGGAGAGAATAAGTCTTCCCTAGGGAATGAATATCCGTACCATTTCCTAAGGAATTTATTGTACTGCACCAACCTCCAAAACAGACCATTCTTCGAAAATGCTCACAAATAAGAACTTCGAAAGAATGAATTCCTGACGAGGCATAACATTTGACTGGAAAACTACTCAGAGTGAAAACCAAGATGAATGACTTTCTTAGACCATTTCCCCACATTGAACACAAGGGGAATCACTGTCTATGGTACATCAAAAATCTATTGGACCATTTTCATTATGAAAATGACTGTCCGATATGGACCATTTTTCGAAATGGAAAATGCATGTCCATCAGAAATCTTGAACCACTTTCTGGACTGGAAATGACCTTCCCAACCTGAACCATTTTCCAAACTGGAAAATGACTTTCCATGAATAAATAACATATAAGTGATCCCTCCCAACCCAAGGAGCCATCTCTTCCCTTTTATCTAAGTGAGTTATCTCCACGGGCCCCATTTTGTCCCTTAAGTATGCAAACTTTATCTTGGAAAAAGGATTTTTCAAAATATCTACTACTTGATCATCTATGGAGATATACTAGAGTTTCACTTCTCCTTCTTGGAATTTATCACGAATAATTAGTATTTTATCTCAATATGTTTGGACCGGTCATGAAACACTAGGTGTTATGATAGCCTCATACAACTTTGATTGTCACAGTATATTACGGTTGAATCTGGTACCTGATCAAATAATTGAAAAATCAGCTTCCTTAGCCATACTTCTTCAGTACATGCCTCACATGTTGTGATATATTCTTCTTCTGATGTGATGAGTATGACATACTTTTTTTTCCTACTGGCCCATGATATCATAACAGAGCCCAAAATGAAACACTTTCCTAAAGTACTCCTTATATATTCTTCACTCCCTGCCCAATCTGAATCTGTGAATCCCTGAAGTTGTATATCACTAGAAGAGGTGTATCTTAAACCATAGTTTAGAATCCCAAAAATATATCTTAGAACATGCTTTGCAACTATCCAATGCTCATGTATGGGTTCCACCTAGAACTGGATTGAAGTGTTTACAACAAAGTAAACATCTGGTTGAGTATTCACTAGATACATTAATAACCCAATCAATTTCTGATATAGGGATGGGTCTATAGGATCAGAATCCGAGTCTCTTATTTTTCATATATCTATGGTCATAGGAGTGACCATGGATTTGCAATCCATCATTCCAAATTTCTGAAGAATCTTCACTCCATATTTTCCTTTTCCAAGGAAGATTTCACCACGTTTCTGCCATACATCTAGTCCCAAGTAATAGTGCATGAGACCAATATCTCTCATATCAAACTCATAAGCTAATTCCTTCTTACACTAGGTGATGAGAGAATCTGCACCTGCCAAGAATAAATTGTCGACATATAGTAGTAGAATCATAAGTGCATTGTTCATAGCCTTGTAGTAGATATTTGGATTTTCACGACTCTTAGAGAATCCAAGTATTATTAAGTAACTATCAATTCTGGCATACCAAGATCTTGGAGCTTGCTTGAGTCCATACAAGGCTTTCTTTAATCTGTAAACATGAGTGTCTTTGGGATGTACCTCAAAACATTGAGGTTGTTCAATGTACATTTCTTCTTCAATTTATCCATTGATAAAAACTGTCTTTACGTACATCTAATGTAGACTCCATCCCATGGAAGAAACAAGAGACATAATGGCTCTAATAGAAGTATATATGGAAACAAGAGAAAATGTTTCATCATAATATTCTGCCTCCTTCTGGGAGAACCCTCTAGCTACGAACCTTGCCATCTAGCTACAAACCTTGCCTTATATTTTTCCATTCTTTCGCCTACTACATGTTTGATATTATAGAAACATTTTTAAGTTACCACTTATTTTTCCTTGGGTCTTGCATGATTTCCCACACATCATTTTTCATGATGGACTGGTATTCTTCTATCATGGATTCTTTCCACTGTTTCTTTTGAACTACTTCTTCTAATGTGGTGGGTTCTTCATTTATAAGTTTTTTCATACATGTTTCATAGATGGAGAATCTCTTGGGCTTCTTTCTTTCTCTGAAAGTGCCACTTGGATCTTTGAGTCTTTCTGCTTCTTATAGATTAGATTCAAGCCAAGTTGGACATTTTCTAGTTTTAGGTACAGTGACTGATTCAATAGGTTCTCATGGTTGAATCAGATGATCAAGTTGTTCTGGTTCTTCATTTTGACTTTCTGGAATATAGGTGCTTTCTTCTTTAGACTCTTCATATTCTTCTTCCACAAATTCTTCTATAGATTTCTTGAAAGCCATCTTCTCATTGAAGGTTACATCTCTGCTAACTTCAATCTTATGTTGTTTTGGAATATAGATTCTGTAGGGTTTGGAGGATTCACTATATCCAACAAATATGCCCTTATTTCATGAAGGTTCTAATTTCTTCCTTTTATCCTTGGGGATATGAATGTAAATAGGGAACCCAAAGATTATTAAGTGTTCAACATTAGTTTTATTTCCTGAGAAGGCTTCTTATGGAGTCATATCCTTCAATATTTGGTGGGGACTTATGTTCTAAACATATATTGTTGTAATGGTTTCTTCTCCCCATAAATACATGGATAAACCTTGATCATTAATTAGTGCCTTCACGGTTTCTTCAATGGATCTATTCTTCTTTTTTTCTATACAATTTTGTTGAGGATTATGAGTAATGATTAGCTCCCTCCTAATCCCCACCGATTTGCAAAAGACAATAAATTCCTTGGATGCGTATTCTCCTCCATTATCTGTTCTCAAAGTCTTGATTATATTGCTTGTGAGTATTTCTATTTTTGCTTTGAGTTCTTGAAACTTGTTGAAAACTTCATCCTTTGTCTTCAAGATATATAACCAAGTATTTCTTGATTAATCATCTATTAAGGTTACATAATAAATAGAACCTCCTAGAAATTTGACTGGCATCGGACCACACACATCTGAATGTATTAGTTCTAGGATTTCCTTAGATCTATTATCGCTACTTGAGAATGGATTCTTAACATTTTTACCAAGTGCACATCCTCTACAAATTCCTTCATGTGTATATTGTAGCTCT
>ML791460.1:49700-71522 GCA_009831015.1 Picea engelmannii
GCTAGGGTTCTCATACCCTCAACTCCTATTTATACTAAAAAGAAGCATCTAGAGGAAGATCCTTCTAGAAGCAGAAGCTTCTATTAGGTCTTCTTACATCCACCTTATTCTATTTTATTGAAAGGCCTTATTAATATTGACCTGTATTACATCTGAATATATTGTTCTACCTATGTGCGGGTTAGGACCCTAACATACTTCTTTAAAATCTTCGTTGATGGAATATTGTTCTACATAGCTATCATAAGATAAAGAAGTGTTCTTTGAAATAATAGAAGAAGCAATAAGAGATCTATAAAGCATATCAGCTACCTTGTTACTTGTACCCTTTTTGTACTTGATTACCAAATGAAATTGTTGTAGAAAACCCATCCATCTATAGTGTCGTGATTGTTGCAATTTGGTCTGTGCTTGGAGATACTGTAAGGGTTGGTGATTTGTATGTATGATTGTTTCCTTCCCTAACAAGTAGTGCTTCCATTTCTTTACGCTCTGGACTAATACATACAACTCTTTATCATATGTAGGATAGTTAACAACAGCTTGGTCAAAATTTCCAGAGTGGTAACGGATAGGCTTATGATATTCCATCAATATTGCACCCATGGCGTATCCGTTGGCATCTGTCTCGATCTCAAAAGGTTGTTGAATATTTGGCAGTGCTAATACTAGTGTGGTGTTGATCTTCTCCTTCAAAATGTTGAAATATTTTTGTTTCTTTCCTTCCCACTAAAAAGTGTTATTCACATTGGTTAAGGCATGCAAAGGAGCTTCTATAAAGGAGAAGTTGGAAATGAATCCCCTTCATTATTGGACTGCACCTAAGAAACTTTGAACTTCAGTTACACTTTTCGGCTCAGGCCACTTTACAATTACATCAATTTTGGAAGGATCAATTTTTAATTGTCCTCCTCCTACAATATGACCTAAGTACACAAGTGCAATCTTGCCAAATTCACATTTAGACAATTTTACATACAGCTTTTCCCTTTGCAAAGTATCCAATACTTTCTTTGCATGCCTTACATGTTCATCCCAAGTCTCACTAAAAATAAGAATGTCGTCTAAATATACAATCACAAAGTCATCTAGGAAAGGCTTGAATACATCATTCATCACACGCATGAAAGTTTCTGGAGCATTACAAAGCCCAAATGACATAATTAACCACTCAAACAATCCTTGTTTGGTTTTAAAGGAATTTGTCCATGCGTCCTATTTTGTGACCCTAATTTGATGATATCCACTGCGCATATCCAACTTAGTGAAATAAACAACATTCTTGAATTGATCAAGTAAATCATCTATACGAGGAAGAGGGTATCGGTTTTTCATCATGATTTTATTTAAGGCCTGGTAATAGACACATATTCTCCATGTGCCATCCTTCTTTGGTACCATCACAATCAGAGAACCACGAGGAGATGAACTGGGCCTAATGACCCCTTGATCCAATAAGCCTTTTACCTGCTTCTTGATCTCTGTCATCTCCACAACTAACATCTTATACATGCCCACATTAGGAAGAGGAGAATCATGTTGAATATGTATCTTATGTTGGATTTCCCTCTTAGGAGGTAATCCATCTGGTTCCTGAAAAATATCATCATACTTAGAAACTATATCAATTAATTCCTTTTTATGAGATGGACCACACCCTTGGAAAGCGTCGGATGTACTGACATCTTTCTCTCTGACGACCATGAGTACATATTTCTTATTAGTGTTTATGAGTCTTTTCATTTGCCCTACACTAACAAGTGTTGTATTTACCCTCATGCTATGATCTCTAACAATATATTCCACTCCCCCTTTAGTAAGGCAGTATTTGTTTTCATGACCAAAGAAGACTACTTTTATATCATAAAGATAAGGACTTCCCAACACTATTCCACATATATCAAGTGGTACAACATCCAAATCCACTTCATCAATCAACTTTGAAGCAATAGCAAATCTGAACCTACATTGTTTGGTGATCTTAAGTTTTTCTTTATCACATACCCAACCAAGAGGATAAGGCTTCGGATGTGGTTTCATTTCAAGACCCATATTCTTGACAAGTGATTCAGATATTAAGTTTACTTGGGAACCCAAATCAAATAATGTATCTATCTTAGTTTGTTTAGATACAACTCTTATGTGAAATAATTCATTCCTCTTTCGTTCATCAACATGAGATTCATTATTGGAACTTGAACTAGCACGAATGGAATATTTACCGTATACTCCAACCGATGTGATTGTTCCTTCATCTCCTGAAACGAAACCAAGATCTTGTTTCACTATAGCAACAGTTTTTGTCTTCCCCTTTCCTCCAAACTATTTCGGTTTCTTTTTTGGATGCAATTTCCAACAGTGTTCTTCATCGTGACTTCTTTTCTTGCAATGAGTGCAAGATGGTTTTCCTCCTTCTCTCATCACTGTGGCAGTTTTCTTGTCCTTCCTTTTAAACTTCTTAAAAGTTTTATGTGGGAGATTCAAAGGTTTCTTCGTGGGATGTTCTTGAACATGTTTCCCCCTGTTCTCAAGATTTAAATTTCAACCATGAGGAAAGAATATTGCCACACTTAATTTTGTCCTGAAGATTTCTCTCCCACCATACGAGAGTGGTTCCTTCCAACCAAAGAGAAGCCAGTTGCCCTTTAACTTCTTCTTCATCAATATGTCAGACACGGCAATACACTTCAACCTGTTGGATCCAATTATCTAGCTTTTCAGGATTAGCATCTCCATTAAACATAGGTAAAGAAAATTTTACATCAAGATTTAATAATGGTTTCTTAAAAGAGGCTTTATGGATAGAATGATGAGAATGATGAGAATGCTCAGAGGAAGAAGAACTAGAACTCGAAGGTGAAGACGAAGGCTCAGGAGGATATCCTCTAGACCCTTGGTTTACCGAAGAATCATCATCTGCATGTGCTTCCTTTTTCTTCCATTTCTTCTTCATCCTCTTCTCGTAATATCCATACATTCGTTTCACCATTTCTGACATGCGATAAAATACCATGTGAAAGTTTTTCTCATGTTCAACACACTTGTCTTCTTTTGCCATTTTCTTCCTTCGGGATTGAAAGTATTAAGAGTTCCTTCACCCTGCTTATGCTTGGCCCTAGTAAGCATTCACACTCAACAATTCAATTCAAAGATGGCTTCTCTGATACCAACATGATCCGGGATATTTTCATCGTGACTTATAAAGAATTGCATTAAATGAACATAAGTTAAAGTGCACCATTAAAGAAGGAAAAGCTAAAACAAATGAAGAGACATAAGAATCAGATCTAAACACAAAACTTGATAACAGATTTCGTCCCTGGTGGACTACGTCTGCGGGTCCTTCTCTCAAATGGGTAGGCTCTTTCATTAACTCAACAAAAGAATTTGGAAAAATACATAAGTACACCTCATTCTAAAATCAAGTTGTAGACATAATGCTTAGATCATAAAACAGACAACACCACTGAAATCATGGCGGTGAATTACCCAAAAATTATTGTCTCCATGCCTCGATCCAACTCCGGCACTCCTAGGCCCAAGAATAATTCCGTCTCAGTTTTCGTTCCCTCTTCAACCTGCAATAATGACTGCACTTGCATAGAAATGTGTGTCTAGATGGTCGTACGGTCCATGCACCTTCCCCCTCGGTGTCTGGGTAAATGCAACATTTAATAATTAATTTGGGCATTGGTTACTATGTAACACCCGCAGCATGTTGGTTAGGGTGGATTTGTTAAGGCGTAAGTGTGGGAGGAGGTCCCAAGGTCAAACCCCACGCACTCCCCTTTTGGTTTTGTATTTGTTATATGGTATATATATAATGTGATCATTCCGCCAAGTTTAGTGGTGTCTCCATAATCGTATCCAAATTATATAACTGTGGCTAGGGTTGGCGTGGTCCTCCAGATATGGTGGACCCGCCAACCATTTTTTTCCAAAAAAATTTTCACGGGTTGTCCTTGGGCATTTCTCACCTACCACGTGGAAGCCTTTGATTGGGCCATGTGGCAGCCCCTCACTAGTCCATGTTGTCATATGCCACATCAGTACACCACGTCAGCATACAGATTGTATGGATTCCATGTGGCACGATATGATTGTTCCACGGATCAGTCCAAAAATGCCAAAATCGGGTGACACATGGTAGCCTCTGGTGCTGCCACATCATCATGTTGACGTCAGCATGCCACATGTGACCTTCCTGCTCCTGCCACATGTGTTGTATGGATGTTAATGTCATACGTACGGATGTTGATGTCAACACTACGGATGTTGACTCATCCCCTGCTCACTAGGCTAGGCTAACCAAACTTTGACTGTGAATATCTTTCAATCTGTAACTCTGTTTGACGATTTTTTTGCGTCGTTATAAATCTTGCGACGCGTTATTCGCAATCATGTCATTTTCAATAAGTGTTGGGAACTTTGATTTTTTTCCCTTTCTTTGTCTGCTGAAGCCATTCTGAGCATCCTGAGTTTCCTCTGTGAGTTATGAGTTGTTCTTAGCCTTCTCTAGATCCTTTTTTGGATCACCTATAAATGACACGCATTACTCACATATGCACTTTGGGCAGACCAAACCACCACCAAAACTAGTACTGGACATATCCCTTTCCAATTGTTATATGGTCAAGAGGATATTATGCTTGTGGAACTTGAGTTAACCTCCCTTAGGTTATCATTGCAGGTTGAAGAGTCGAACTTTGCAAACGTCCCTCAGAGGATTAATGTTGTGTTGGCTCTTGAAGAACAAAGGAGATATGATCTCGAAATTCTTAATAAGAGGCAACAATTTGTCAAAAAATATTTTAACAAAAGAGAAAAATCAATTATTTTTGTAGTTGGTGAAAAAGTGTTACTTTGAGATTCTACTCATGCTGATAGACGTAAGCATATGAAGTTTCAGAAGCTTTGGTTAGGACCTTTTATAATTTCTTATGTTGTTGGTAATAATTCTAATTTTTTAAAAGACACATATGGGCGATTGTTTTCATATACAACTAATGGTTCACATTTGAAACACTATGTCGAACCTAGCTGATTAATTTCACTTTTAGTGTTTCATTTATATAATTTTGATTTTCTACTTGTATAGTTCTATTTTTCTTTATCTTTCTTTTCGATTATTGAGTTTTTGTTTTACGGTTTTGATTTTGATGGTTGAGTAGAAATTGGATCAATCAAATTTGCTTGTCTAAACATTAAAATGCAATTTGTTTATTATTTTGTTCTAAAACAAATATCAAAGCTAAATGACTAGTTGTTCAGTCCACAATGCTACTTATCTAGTTTTTGATGTACCTACAAAATGTCTTGTTAAAATTTGATGGTTATAGTTGTTTCCCTCTTCTTCTTTCCCATGCCACCATTCATGAGTGAATCATTTCAAAAGCATATCAAAAAAATTTACAAAATATTTACTGAATAAGATGAGAAGAAGAAGTTACCAGCAAACTCGATTTCTAGTTTCAAAACAAAACCAAAAATTTATGAGTTCTATCCTGTTGTTAGACCTTGGTTATGGAAGAAAGCGAAGATTAAGGAAGAAAGTCAAAGTACGAACTACATAGAAGGCACATTGACTGAGAATGGGTTGAAGTGGTCAAAGAATAAGAAAAGAAGGAAAAGCTAACCGTTGGAAGAGAAGATCGAGGAAGATAACGCAGCAAGGAATATGGATTGTGGAAAACTTAGAAAACGGAAAAAGACACCAACATGTTCTTTGGAGAACATCACAGGAAAGAAGGAAAGACAAGTTGGTGAAGCCCTGAAAATGAGGTTCAAGTGGACTTAGGGTTTTGGACCTAGGGTTTTGGATCTAGGGTTTTGACACCTAGACGTTTATCATGTAATGTATAAATAAAGGTCTAGGAGAGTCAAGAGGGTTGCTCAATAATTGATTTGTACTATTGTGGTTAATGGTTGTTGAGTGTAGTTGTTGTGGGAGAGAGAGAAGCAAGCTATCGTAGAGAGTCCATATTGTAATATATTCAGCTGGGTGCGAAGGTCAACCCTATAGTTGGGTGCGCAGGGAAGAGAGAAAGAGAAAGAGAGAGATCTACAAGCTAAGTATGCAGATAGAACTGTATGTTTTCACATAATATATCAAGAAACGCAGTTTTGTGGACGTATCCCTAGGGAGAGGGTGAACCACGTATACCTTGTTGTTATGTGTGATTGATGATGTGTTAATTGTTGTATGTTATATTGTTAATGCATTGTTGTGATAGATATGAGATTTAACTTGCGAAGTAGGCTAAGTGTGGTAAAGAATATCTAAGTTGTTGTGTGTTGTTGACTTGGATCCACTTTGCATTTCCCCTGGTTGTATACACCTGTGTCATGAAACCCCCTATTGCTACTTCGGGTGAGACTGCATTTGCTTCGCAGGTGTTGATGAAAGGGCCAGTATTTAGGGCTTGTTGGTGCACCATTAGAGTTGAACCATGGGTCTACCCTTGTGCCAACAAATGGTTCTGTTGTCGAGACCAAGATCTTCTTGAGGCAATGTCAATGTAGTTTCCATCGAATATAGATAATCAGAAGTGGATAGAAGGAAAAGAAAAGGACTTCATTGAAGCTCAGAACAAGAACCCTAATATTAGTACAGAAGACTGGTTGGGAAGGTACATCTTCACCGACATACACAAGATTTTATTTGGAGGAATTCATAAAGAGTTATACGAGTGGTTAGCTAGATTAGAAGATACCCAGTTTGAGATCATAGCTAGACCACTTATGGTTTGGACCTCGGCATTGATCAAGAAGGTCAAGAGAGTTGATAATGTCGTGTTAAGAGCAGTATATCACTGGTTTGATAGCACCATTGGAGGGTACATTATCGAGTTTTCTATTGACATAATAGAGTCATAGAGCCAAGCAAAGAGATATTTCTTCAAGGGACTGAGAGGAAAATATTTACACTTTTTGAAGTTGAATATCAAGATGATATTCCATGAGAAGAACATCTTGAAGATGAATTGAAAAAGATAATTTTCAAGGACTCAGATAGTGACAGTGACACAAAGGTTGGACATACGCACAGTGGGAGAACCTTCAGAGAGGTTCCTCTGGTGAACCTGTTTGAGCTGACTCATGAGCCACTGGCACATGACGAAGTGTTATACAGTGGAGAGGAAGAAGAGTTATTGAACAATGAACATTCAAATTCCTCTAGGGCAGAGGAAGGGAAGACTGAAGAACCTCGCCAAGAAGAATAAGAAACTTCAGGAGTTGCGCCTACCATCGAAGTAAGTGTTATTTATCCTCTTGTTGTTTGAGAAAAACTAAGTAACCATAATAGCCATAGTTATCAGAGCACTATTACCAGCAATTCAGCACATACTTAGTCAAGAAACCTAGGAAGATCTATGGAAGATGAAATGAGGTTACCTATATTTAGAGGAGATGGATCTGAAGATCCTGATCAGCACTATTTTTTATGAGAAGCTATATGGAGTATTAAGAAATTCAATGATGAAGTTGTTAAGAGAGATTAGTTTAGTACTACCTTGAGAGATCGTACACTGAGCCGGTACATGAAGTTTGTTAAAGGGACTGTACAGCCTAAACTGTTGAACGATATCAAGACTGCGTTGAGTGTAGAATTCAAGAAACCTAAGTCAAATTCGCAGTGCATCACAGAACTGAAAGAAATAAAGAAGAGATTAGTTGAACCTGTTTGGGAGTTTGATCAGAGGTTTAATACCTTGAAAGACCGCTTGAGCTTTCGGATTCTAGACGAGAAAAATAAGGAATGGTTCATTGTTTCCCTCTTACCACACATAAGAGTTCCTTTGATGCAACAAAAGGTCACTTCATGGGCTGAGGCATTGTAGATCGCCATGAAGCTAGAATCAACCCCTATGGGAGAATTCATCTCAGGTATGAGTCAAATTTTGAGTCAGCTAACTAGCTTATCTCTATAGGTCGAATATATGAAGAAACAAAAGGGAAAAGATAAAAGATAAGACATATGGTGCATCAGATGAAAAACGGAGGACCATGACAAGGAGAATTGTCCCCTATTTAATGAGTACTTAGCCTCTGGAGCCCCGAGCCCCTTGAAGCAGGTTACTCTACCCTGGTGTGAGGTATGTAGAAATAGACATCACCCTGGTGAATGTTATTACATGCAAAAATATGTCCAGACACCTACCAATGTTTACTGCACATTTTGTAAATATATGGGGCAAGATGAGAAGGACTTTAGGTCTTATGACCTCTTGCATGAAAGGTTAAGAGATACATATAGGATTCAAGGAGAGATGCAATAGGAGGGAAATGCTACGCAGTTTAACTCCCAAGGAAGAGAAAACTTCAATCCTCGTGGTGGATTTAGAGCAAGAGGATCAGGAGGAGGCATGGGTCGAGGTCAAGGTCAGATCATTTGTTATAACTGCGCCCATCCAGGTCACTTGGCAAAGAACTGTCAGAACCCTTGTACCACTTGTAGTTACTGCAATTCATTTGAACATGGTATTGAAGATTGCCCCGTGCTATTAGCAAAAATTTAGGAGAGACAAGGGGGAAACCAGCAAGTACAACTGATATCAATAGAACCTCGCAGAGAGGATCCCAAAGGGGTTGTTATCACTAGAGGAGGCGTTGTTACAGGAGAAGACAGGGTGACTCCAGGAAATACTACAGAAGAATCAAGGATCAAAAGAGTTGCAGAGAAGACATGGTTGTTTGATCCAAGGAAAGAAAAACAGATGTTTAAGGAAGCAAGAAGAGAATTTGGAAGAGAACAGGATTCTTCATCTAAGGCACAACCAAAACTGAAAGAATGTGGAATGCCCCTGGAATTCAATCAGTCTGCCTCGTCCGGAGATGGAAAAGAGGTAAGAAAGCTTGTCAGTTTCTTGTATACATTATTGATTTGATTAAAGATGAAAGAGGTGTGCAAGAACTACAACACTTGATCAGACAGTACGAGATAGAGAAGGTAGGTCCTCTACTAAATAGAGTAGTACATTAAGTATCTAGAAAGAGAAGGAAAAACAAGGAACTGCACCTTAATGCTCATATTGGGGACTTTGACATAGATTATGTAGTCCTTGACTTAGGGTAAGAAGTCAATGTTATGAGGAAGCATACCTGGGCACTGATGGGAAAACCTAATTTAATGTATTCCCCTATCAAGCTCAGGATGGATAATCAGCAGGTAGTAAGCCCCTTTGGAAGACTGGAGCATGTCTTTGTGGACATCGATGGGGTAAGGACGTTTGCAGACTTCGAAGTGATTGAGATAGTTGATGATAGTTGTCCTTATCCTGCGTTGTTAGGAATTGATTGGGATTTCAACAATTATATTGTTGTTGACTTAAAGAAAATAAGAATGACATTTGAAGGTGATGGACTTAGGGTCATTGCACCTTTGGATCCTGATGAAGGTTGCAGATACATAGAACCCATCAGAGAAGAAGACCGTGCTTATGAACTAGAGAATATTTATAAATTGACAGCAAGACGGCAGGATTACATTAATCCTATGGCAGATGGAAATTTAAGTTGGCGAAGTGAAAGTGCATGCTCGTCAGATTCAGAAGAAGCACTGGAGAACTAGTAGAATAGGATGTATTGAATCTCTATGCGGAGGTGTGCCAGATTGACCCAGGAAGTTCACTGGATTGGCACAAAAGTAAGTAACTTGCCCACATTTGATGGTTTAAATCATTTAGAAACATTCTTTTTGGAATTTGAAGAAATTGTACCAGTACAACAGAGGTTGTTGGCACTGGATGAAACCTTGAAAGCAACACCAGTGAGATGGTGGGGAACACACAAGAAGAACATCGCGGAGTGGGTGCAATGTCACACTTTGATGACAGTGTGATTTTCAAACCAAGTTGAAGGATGCAAAGTTAGATACACAGGTCAGAGTTGTCTTAAGCACCATGTGCAGAGGTGTGAGGAGGCCTAGAGAAACATTCCTCAATAAAAGTGGGTGCATAAATTCATTAACACTTTGGACACAACACCTATGAATTGGTATCTCCAAGCAGAACTGTGCCTCACCACTTCAGATTGGTACGGTATGACTCAGAACTTTATAGCTACTTTTTTATTTCAAAGTCAATACCTGACAGTAGACCAGGATTTACAAGTTGTAAGACAACAAGTCTTTGAGGAGGCAACTAACCTCCCTATTGAGCAAGAAGAGGATGAATGGACTGCACCTCGTCAGAAATTACAAGGTTGCTACAATATCAATGTCGATGAAGATGATGATCCTAGGAAGGTGAACATCATAGAAACTGAAGGACAAGGAGACATAGAATGGCCAAGGATTGAACTGCCTTTCATTGGACAACCAATTAAAATCAAGAAAGTTAATATTGGAACATAGCAAGAACCTAAGCTGACAAACATTGGAGATTATTGGGATGATGCCACTATTGATAAGATCACAGAATTATTGCGTGAATACTAGGACTTGTTTCCAACCATGTTCACCAACTTGAAGCGAATTAAAGGGCCCATGAGAGAAATGAAGATCCCCTTAAAACCAGATGCAAGGCCAGTCAAGCAGAGACCCTACAAATTGAATCCCAAATATAAATAGAAAGTCGAGATTGAATTAGATAGAATGTTGGAGGCAGGAATCATAGAATTTGTTGAAGAGTCATAATGGATTCGCCTGATGGTGGTCCAAGATAAGAAGTCAAGAGAGATCAGAATCCGTGTAGACTTGAGGAAACTGAATCATGCATGTTTACATGATCCATTCCCTACATTGTTTACTAACGAAGTGTTAAATAATGTAGGAGGACAGGAAATTTACTCCTTCACAGATGGATTTGCAGGTTATCACCAGATTAGGATTGCTACGAAAGATAGACATAAGGCCAAATTTGCAATAGAATGGGGTTCTTTCCAGTACACAGTGATGCCTTTCAGATTGAATAATGCACTAGCCATCTTTTCCAAGGTGGTGGTCGAAGCATTCAAGGAATTTGTACATAAATATTTGGAAGCATATTTTGTTGATTGGATTGTTTTTAGCTTATTGAAAGATTATATTGAATGTTTAATACTAATGTTGGATAAGTGCAGGCAATGTCATATTTCCTTGAACCTGAAGAAGTGTATCTTGTTTTCACCCTTTGGAGTGTTTCTAGGTCATATTGTGTGTAAGCAGGGGTTGTTGGTTGATCCTTCCAAGATTGCCATCATTGTTGATCTACCTCCTCCTACTTTGGCTAGACAGTTGCGCATTGCGTTGGGGCATACTGGATACTATAGAAATTTCATCAAGGGATATGCACAGATAACAACACTGATGGAAAATATTTTAAAGAAAGATCATAAGTTTTAATGGTTAGAAGAATGTGAGCAGAGCTTCGACACACTAAAGCAAAAAATGGTCACTGCGCCTATTCTGGTTTTCCCAGATTGGAGAAAGGAATTCCACGTCCATGTTGATTCTTCATCTATTGCATTAGGAGAAGTGTTAGCACAACTAGGAGCAGGAGATATTGATCACCCGCTAGCCTTTTCTATAAGGAAGCTCTCTACAACCGAGATAAATTACACCACCACTGAAAGAGAAGGTTTAGCTATGGTATATGCGTTGTAGAAGTTTCGACACTACTTGCTAGGAGGGAACTTTAAGATGTTTACTGATCACTCTGCGTTGAAATACTTAGTCAACAAGCCAGTGTTGGGGGAAATCATATGCATATGGCTACTACTATTCTAGGAATATGATTTTGAGATTGTGGTCAAGCCAGGAAGAATGAACAAGGGACCTGATCACTTTTCCAGATTAGAGAATGGAGAGGAAGCTACTAGTCTGGAGGATACATTTCTAGATGCACAGTCGTTGGCCATTAGGAAATTCGATGACCACTTCGCCGAGATAGTTCAGTTCATGTCCACAAGAATGGCACCTCATGAATACACAGTCATTCAGAAGAAATAGTTGGTAGTTTGGGCTGCATATTTCTCACTTATAGATGGACAGTTGTATAAGATGGGACCCGATGATATATTGAGGAGATGTGTTATGGAGGCAGAAAGACCACTGATTCTGGAAGAAGCACATGAAGGCATCGCAGGAGGACACTATGCAGGGAAAGCAACAATGCAGAATATTCTTAGAGTTGGCCTCTGGTGGCCCAATTTACACAAAGAAGCTAAGGAATACTTCAGAGCCTGCGATGTATGCCAAAGAGTTGGGAAACCATCCAGAAGAGACGAGATGCCTTTATCACCTCAGCTAAATTTACAAGAATTTGAGAAATGGGCCATTGATTTTGTGGGACCTATTAACCCACCAGGAAAGCGCACAGGAGCCAGATACATTATCACTGCAAAAAAATATTTGACCAGATGGGCAGAAGAAAGAGTAGTTAGGGATTGTAGTGCAACTACAGCTGCACAGTTCATATTTGAGGATATCATAACAAGGTTTGGATGCCCAAAGATCCTTATGAGCGATCAAGGTACTCATTTTATTAGTAAAACTATTGAAGCCTTGACTCAGAATTTGAAGTTCATCATTAGAAGAGTACTCCATACAACCCATAGGTGAATGGTACAGTCGAAGCTTTCAATAAGATCTTGTAGACATCACTGATGAAGATTTGCAGTGTGAACAAAGATTATTGGGATTTAAGAATTCTAGCAGTATTATGGACCTACAAAACTACTTGCAAGAAGTTAACAACACAGACCCCATTTAAGTTGGTATATGACTTGGAAGCAGTGGTACCTATGGAATACTTGGTTCCTAGCTTAATAATTGCAGCATTTACAGGTATGGGCAACAGAGACATTGTACAAGACAAGCTTGCACAGTTGGTAGAACTAGAAGAAGACAAGTTTATTACAGGATTTCATCGGCAGATATAGAAAGAAAGAGAAAAGGCTTATCATGACAGACACATCAGGAGAAAAGCATTTAAGCAAGGAGATTTGGTATTGATATATTAAAAAAATTTCATGAAGCACCCAGGGAAGTTCAGGACACATTGTGTAGGACCATTTGAGGTTGCCTACATCACAGAAGGAGGCGTTGCGCAGTTGAAGACCCTGAATGGAGAATGGAAAGAAGGTTTGGTAAATGGGAGCTGGTTGAAATTGCACTATGACAACCAGCTACCTCGCATCACTCAGTAAAAGCATAAGAAGAAGGGTCTAGGTACCAAGTGTAGTTTAAACTAGGTACCATACACAGAAAAGACAGTCTACACAAGGAAGGGAGGGACAGGGAAGAAATAGCAGGTTTCTCCACGCAGTCTGAAATCGAAGTGAAATAGAAGTTCCAGTCTTGCAGTGACTTGGGATGAGTCACATGTGAGTGTTGGGGGCCTGTTGGCCCTTGCTTATGGAAGAAAGCAAAGATTAAGGAAGAAAGTTGAAGTACGAACTGTGCAGAATGAACATTGACTGAGAATGGGTCGAAGTGGTCTAAGAAGAAGAAAAGAAGGAGAAAAAGAAGGAAAATCTATTCGTTGGAAGAGAATATCGAGGAAGATAACGCAGCAAGGAATATGGATCATGGACAACTCAGCAAGTGAAAAAAGACACCAACATGTGCTTTAGAGCACCTCGCAAGAAAGAAGGAAAGACATGTTGGCGAAGCCTTGAAAACGCGAGTCAAGTGGACCTAGGTTTTAGACACCTAGAGTTTTGGATCTAGGGTTTTGACACCTAGATGTTTATCATTTAATGTATAAATAAAGTTCTAGGAGAGTCGAGAGGGTTGCTCAATAATTGGTTTGTACTATTGTGTTTAATTGTTGTTGAGTGTAGTTGTTGTGAGAGAGAGAGAAGCAGGATATCGTAGAGTGTCTGTATTGTAATATCTTCAGCTGGGTGTGAATGTCAACCCTGTAGTTGGGTGCGCAGGGAGGAGAGAAAGAGAAAGAGAGAGATCTACAAGCTAAGTGCAGAGATAGAACTGTATGTTTTCACATAATATATCAAGAAACACAGTTATGTGGATGTAGCCCTAGGGAGAGGGTGAACCACGTATACCTTGTTGTTATGTGTGATTGATGTTGTGTTAATTGTCATTTGTTATATTGTTAATGCATTGGTGTGATAGATCTGAGATTTAACTTGCGAAGTAGGCTAAGTGTGGTAAAGAATATCTAGGTTGATGTGTGTTGTTGCCTTGGATCCACTTTGCATTTCCCCTGGTTGTAGACACTTGTGTCCTACAACCCCCTGTTGATACTTCGGGTGACACTTCATCTGCTTCGCAGGTGTTGCCAAAAGGGCCAGTAGTTAGGGCTTGTTGGTGCGCCTTTTGAGTTGAACCCTGGGTCTGCCCCTGTGCCAACACCTACTATAAGAAAACTTCCCTATGGAGTCGCTAGATGTTGACTCAAAAAAATTTCACCTATTATAAATACTCGCAAAGAGTTGTGAATCCTATTATTATTATTATTATTACTATATAACTAATAGATGGGATCCCCAAAGAGAAAATGCAAAAATGTTAGTTTTTCCTGAGCATAAGATACGATTTGAAATGATGCATCACTAAGCAATGTTATATTATGGTTAAGGGTTTGAGGTTTCTTTTATGCAAATGATTGATTATTTACTTGCATAAAAAATGAAAAAGTGATATCTCTAAAGAAGTTTTGATGGTCTACTAAAGAAATCTCACACCTTTCGAAAGAACATACAAGGTCAGTTTTCAATTTTGAAAATTGGTGCATGACCAGTGCATACTAAAAAAAAATACAAACTTGTTGTTGAGTTCCATAGAAAATTAAATAGTGTTATGCCAGATACCATAATTAACAAACATGTCCAAGCCAGAGCTACATGATTTGATACTTTCCAAAAGTATTAATATAAGTTTTGAATACTTATGAGCTTGGGCATTACACTACATAGTCTTTTCAAAAAGGGTTATGACTTATGAATTAAACATGATTTAAAAATCATATAACTTGGTACATGAGAATATATCATAGTTATGGAACTTGGTACATGAGAATATATCATAGTTATGGAGAGGGGTGCATTAAATTAAGTTTTTTAAAAGTTTGGGTTTCGTGACTAAGGCATCCTATTGAAGTGACACTTATATTAAGTGATGTTCATTGCAATCAATGTATGGTTATACTATGCTACAGGATTTGTGACTTGGATTATAGCTAACATATGCAACCATCCCATGGGTCATTGTTGACATTTGATATCTATTATGCATATAATATTATTTCAACAAAATTGGTTGATATTCTTGGGTGCAACATTAAATGGTTTCTCATAATGAACTCTTCCCATTGGTTGAAATTGGGATCATAAGGATCAATTGTTGATTGGGTTTTATTGTTTGTTGAATCTGAGTTTTACAAAAAAAAATTGACAACTCGGGTTTCAAAACCCGTCTCTATAACTGCAAATTACAGACTGAAACTCGGGTCTTCCAGATTGAAATTTATGATGTCATTTCCACTTAAGCTATGGCTCTTCCTCGCATATTTTCCTTTATATATTGGGGTTTTTGGTTGATATATCTTCTGGGTTTGATGGATATATGGTTAAGTTATGCATGAAACATTGGAATATTTTGTTTGCTATCATAATTATTGATCAACATCCTTTAAATGTTTTCTTCATTTGGAACAAAGTATCGACTATGGTTATAGTTCTATTAAAAGAGTTGAGACTTATAACATGTTGAGCTCCATTTATTAATTTATGGTTTTCAAGCATATATGAATGAATGTATGGTGATTCACCCAACCATTGTTATACTATTGATGACTATATTTTGGGTAAGAATAGAGATTAAAGGGCTCATGCATATAATTGGTTTTGATGGACATGTTATTCATGGTTAAACGTACAATGACTTATATTTTAATGGTATAAAAAGGAAAATGACGAAAGTCATATGGATTGTTATATTGACTCATTATCACTCACTAATTTCACTTTACATAAGTTATTTCCCTCAAATATCGTTCATTTAAATTATTGTTTCTATTATTACCCTGTTTATATAATTAAGATGAAGTGAGTATGAAAGAAATACAATGTGGATGTATGACCAACATTATTTATTAAAGGAAGAATTTCATCACATCATATATGGATGATTGAATATGGCTTGGAGAAATTTATGGACTGATTAAGTTTCATGAGTGTTGCAGGCGCACAACAAACTCCCTATTTTATTCTCTTACCTTTTCCCTAAGAGAAGAAATTGAGCCCCCTACCAAAAGTTTCTACTAAAAATCCTCTCAGACTCTCTTTTGCAAATGGAAAATCCCGAGTCTCTCTTCCCACCATATGTACTTCACTATTTGCAGTGATTCTTCGTGATCTTTCACTAGACCGATTTCTTACCTCTCAATTTTTTGGTTCTAACCATACTAGTGAGTTTTTTATTAGCCCACCAATGTAGCGGTCATCTCCCAACCAAATCCATTGGTACATCTGTGAGGTTCACACGAACTTCACCAACACATAGACCTTTCACCACCGACAAGATTCCAAAAAAATATGTCGATATATCAAAGAAGTTTCCATGAACATGTCTAGAATGCAACTCTTGTTATCAGTGTTATACCATCAATTTCCACCCTTGAAGCATTGAAAAGATTATTGCCCTAATCCATATCATATTTACGTAATATTATTTTCCATACCTCCTTGATCTCTTCCAAAAAATAGTTTTCGAGAAGATGTATGTGCTCTTACTATTATGGTAATCGCGTATACATGGGCTAGTGAAGGGATAGTCGCATATATGCCAGAAAATGCTTAAAAAATACAATTATTCCTAATTAAAGGTGAGTTGCAGGTTTGGTTATTTACCTAACTTATTTTACCCATTCTCAATTGTCTCTAACCAACTAGAGATCGTATAAATGAGCATTTGTTCAAGGATAAAGGTAATGACAAGTAATAGTTCTTTGCACACATTAAGAAAACTTGTATTTGGATGCCCCCGCCAAGTATGTAAACCCCTATACATCCTTTTCATTATTGGTTTTACCTGGAAACCCTTGTTTCCACACTACAAGGAAAAGACCCTCTAGTAGAGGTTTTTGCAGATGCCCCTATAAAAATATCCCAAAATTTTGTTTATAGTGGATGGTAGTAATGGAGGTAAGAGGGTGGAGGTTTTGGCGGATGTTTTACATTGGTGCTCTTATAAGTACATAACGCACTGGTGCATTTTATACAACAGAAGCATCGGTTCCCTTAAAAATAATGCACCGTAGCAAGGTCATTTCAAATAAAAAAATATTATCCACTGTGCTATGGAAATAATGACGCATCGAGGCGCACAATTGCTCTAAGCAATTGCACACCGTTGCAGGGTTACTTTTTTAAATTTTATATACGATGGTGCGCTACTTAAATAAGTGCACTAGGACGAACGATTTCTCCCAAACAATGACACACCGTGGATAGGTTTTTGAAAAAAATATAAATCGATGCGCTCAGTAAATAAAGATGCACCGGTGCAACTAATTATTTAGCGCATTGTACAAGTGTTAAATAAAAAAAAATACCAGCCATAATCTTAATCATACAGAGACGTCGACAGAGAGAGAAGCAGCAGCAGCAGAGGGTTGACCTATACAATGTTTTATGGGATTGAGAGGCGAGGGAGAGGGAGAGGGAATTTTTTTTTCATTGAGAGGCGATCTGATTTTATTTGCATTCACAAAGAAATAAATACCAGTGTGTTACATCAATAACTGCACCATAATAGCATTCTTTAAAAATTCTTTGGTGCACAAATTAACACTGGAAGCACCAGTGTGTTATTAGTAGAGCGCACCATTATATGGTTAAATAAAAACATTTACGCACCAAAGTAGGATAGTGTAAAAAAATATATTCTAATGCACTCCATTGTATTATGCGCACAGTGCTCCAATATGGAGCAACGTGTTAGGGTTAATTTCCAAAGTTATGTGGTCCGCTATGTAAAAGCGGTCACACCGGGGTGTCTATTATTATACCACATTGTGTCATGCTTAAACAAAAAAAATTGCATCATTGTATTTTTTCAAAAAATGTACAGTGGTGCACTATGTAGTAGTAAACGCACAGGTGTGCATGCGTGCCAAAAAACATGTGCACCATTCTAGGGATGTTTTTAAAAAATATATAACCGGTGCACTCAGTAAACATGTACGCCCTAGTGAGGTTGGTCATCGGGCACACCAGAACAGGGTTTTATAAAAAAAAAAAATTGACAGTTAAAATCATTTTTACCATTTTCAGTGTTGTAGATCTCAAAAGCACCGGTGCAACCTTTTCCTATATGAAGCGCCTTGCCATTGGTTCTTTCCTTGCTTGCCTTCCTTTTGTCTATTGCTCGATATGTGAATTTTGAATTTTTCCAAATGGTGGGAAAATTTGTTTTTTTTAGTTCGTTGCAACCATGCCTCTCCGACGACAAAATGTCCAGGAAATGTCCTTGTTTCTTCATAACTTAAGTTTTCATTGTATTAAAATTTAAAATTGAGTGAAATTTTAAGTGTAAAAGAAAAAAAAAAAATTGTGCGGTACGTTCAAAGCACTTGGCTCGCACTGCCTATGGTGCGACCTATAAATTTACAGGGCGCATCTCGTACCTTGTCACCTTTCTCGGCGGTGCGTTGGTAAATATAAACACATTGGTGCATATGTTTAATGATACCCTGAAGAAATTAAATAACTGGTAGGGCAATGCATTAAAGTACAGATAACACACTGGGTCGTTAAAGTACATGGTGCAAATCCCTTATCATATATTTTTTTAAACAGTACATTGGTAAACGTGCACACCAGGGTGTTCATGTTTACCAAACGCGCCACTGAGAAATGTAACATTTTGTTGTGGTGCACCTCGTAAATGTTTTGGTGGCACCGTACGCGGTGCAATAGTAACAATCAGAACGTAGCGCAAAAAGTTTTGTACTCGAAAATTTGGAAAATTTTATGTGACAGTGCGTCGACGTTTGTTACACGCATCGGTGCATGTAGTAAACATATATATGCACCACTTTTTTGATAATTTCTAAAAACTTGTTTACGTGCATTAGGATTTTAATTTGTCTTTTGGTTTAAGCGATGTGTAGGATAAATGTAACGCAGCGACAATGCAACTAGCTCTTGTGTCGGCTACGTTACGTTGGGCATGCAAGGGGTTTGAGGGGGGTCATAGTCCCCCTGTGCGGGGGTTCGGGGGTAGTGCCCCCAAGAAAAAAAAAATCCTCAAGAAACATGTCGCATTTTTTCCTCATTTTTTGTGTCGCCTCGATTTTTCGTGTCCATTGTTGGGCGTTTTTTCAACACGTGGTTTTTGTCGATGGTTTTCTATTTATGGTTAAGTAATTAGGGTTGTTGACTAATCCAGGTCATTGGGTTAGGGTTTTGTATGTATTTGGTTCCTATATGTATATTGTATTGTAAACAATGTATTACTTTGAGTGAATATATAATAGGCTAGTTTTCCCGATTTGGGTTTCCAGGGGAAAAATCTCTATGTAATGTGTGTATTTTCTATTGTGTCTTTTCTGTTCTTTTATTGAAAATCTATTTGCAGTAAAATATTATGCAAGTTTAAAATCTACATTTGGTACTAAAGCTTTGTTGGCTTCAAGGGGATGCCTTTGTGGTCAAGGGTTTGGCTCGGGACTATGATAATATTTGTTACAATGGGAGATCTGTAGTATTTATTTTTCAGGTGAAAAGAAATGGCGAACAGTTCGAAAATGGAGATTGAGAAGTTTAATGGGAAAATGTTTGAGCTATTGAAGCTCAAGATGGAAGATCTATTGGTGGACAGATATCAGTGGATCGTGATGGATCCAGGTACTGCACCTCTAGGAACTTCAGTAGATGACTGAAAAAAGTTGGATTAGAAGGAAAAGAGCACAATCTGACTGTGTCTCTCAGATTCGGTATTACTGAATATGTCAGAGGAAGCTACAGCCAAAGATTTATGGGATAACTTGGGGAATTTGTATCAATCTAAGTCCCTAGTAAATAAATGTTTCCCAAGAAAGAAGTTGTATAACCTAAGGATGAGAGATGGAGACTCGGTGGTAGAGCATTTGAATGCCTTCAATACTGTGGTAAGTCATTTAGTATATGTTGAGATTAAAATTTTAGATGAAGATAAGTGTATCAATTTACAATGCTCTTTACCAGACTCATGGGATAGTATAGTTGTGTCCATATGTAGTAATACAACTTCCTTGAAGTTTGATGAAGTGGTCTCATCCTTGTTGTCGAAGGAGATGAGATGGAAGAACATGGAAGGAGAGAGCACAAATGAATTATTCAAGAGGATACTCCCAGGAAAGAAATAGATCTAAGTCCTCAAATGGGAGATATAAGTCTAAGGGTATATCTAAATCTCCTAGAAAGTTTGTATTAAAGGTATGTTGGAGATATGGAAAAGAAGGGCACTACAAGAAACAGTGTAGATCCAAAATTCTGAAAAGGAAGGGATCAGAAGAAGATCCTTCTACAGAAGAAAAGACCTCCAAGGAAGAAGGAGGGGATGTGCACTTGGCTTCTTCAAGCACACGTGCAGATCATGAGGCATGGTTGGTTGAATCATCTACATCCTTTCATATGACTCCCCATAGGGAGTGGTTCTATGAATATGAAAGGTATGATGGAGGTAATTTTTTCCTAGGTGATTACTCGACAACCATAATCATAGGTTGAGGAAAATTCAAGTTGAGTCTCATAGATGGAAGGAATAGAAAACTACTTAGTTTTCTACACATCCCAGGATTGGCCAGAAATTTGATTTTTGTAAGCAAAATGGATGATGTAGGGGTAAAAACAATATTTGAAAATGAAACCTGTAGGATGGTTCGAGGAGAAATGAAACAATAAAAGTCTCATCTTCCCAAGTGGAATCTTCAACCAGTAGTTTCCTCCATTTAATGAGATACTTTGAAATGGATCTATTCCTCAGCTGGCGAATTCTTGTGTCAGTGATGGCTTCAAGCTCCAATATGATTTTTCCTTCCTCATCAAGTCCTGGCAATATAGTTTCAACTGGGATCTTGTCACCTATAACCTTTTATAAGCATGAAACATGGAAAACTGGGTGTACTCGTGAAGATGCAGGCAGCTCCAATTTGTATGCCATAGTACCAATCTTTTGCAACACCTTATAAGGGCCATAGTACTTGGGTGATAATTTATTATCCTTCTTGGCTTCCTTGAGGGACATCTGTTTGTATGGTTGTAGTCTTAAAAACACCCAATCCCCTACTTCAAAACTTCTTTCACTACGATGTTGATCTGCTTGTTGTTTCATGCGATTTTGTGCCAATGGTCAAGTTGTCCTTTAAGATTTGGAGAACTTGTCGTTGATTCTCGATGTGATCTTCCACTAGCTGAACCTTAGATTTTTATTTTAGAGAAGAAGTGATGGAAGCAGGGCGGTATCCATAAAGTGCCATAAATGGTTTCATTTTTGTTGCAGTATGAAAGGAAGTGTTATACCACCATTCTGCCAAGGGTAACCATTTGAACCATTGTGTTTGTTTATCAGAGACAAAGAAACGAAGGTAGTGTTCCAGACATTTGTTCACTATCTCAGTTTTTCCATGAGATTGAGGGTGATAGGATGAGCTATGAGCCAATTGAGTACCCAAACAAGAAAATAATTATGTCCAAAAATGTCCAGTGAATATGGGATCTTTGTCACTTACAATAATCTTTGGGCTGTCATGTAGCTTTTGAACTGTCTCCATGAATGCGATGGCAACTGTACTAGCTTTGAAGGGATGAGAGAGTGCACAAAAGTGTGTGTACTTGGTCAGTCTATCAACAATCACCATGATGACACTCTTTCCTTCAGACTTTGGTAAC
>ML791460.1:72071-91214 GCA_009831015.1 Picea engelmannii
TTCTATTGTATCTCCCAAGTTTCAGCCCTTCTGGGTATGAAACTTTCTTTTATGTAGTTCTCTGATATTTCTTCTCTGCAATGCCATAGGTCTAATCAAAATTGGATGTGCCAAGTGGAATTTACGGTAACTTCCCCACAACTTGTCGATTTTTGGCCTTTCCAGGAGATCTCACTTGTATAGAGTGCCCCGCACAAAATAATTGATATAAAATTATGAAACTTGCACCAGAAATACTAAAAATTGTCCAAGATCCAATGAAACCAGTCCCACTCAATTTGGATACTCTAGGAAGAAGTTATGATCATTTTCCATAGAACACATTCTTGAGACTAGTCAATAGGACTAGTCAGATACCCTATCTTACACAAGGTGTATCTACAAATTTAAGATGACCCAGAAGCTGAAAGTTTTACCACATATACCTTACTAAGTTTTGTAAATATCCTCCAGAGTTCAGGGTCTGAAATGTTACATAAAATGTTTTATAGCAACAATTCCACAATGACTCATTTCAGGATGATTCCAGAACCCTATCTTGTACAAGTTGTATCTCTGAAAGTATAAGGCCTCAGGAGTTGAATTTTGAACCCAAAGTACCTTGATCCATCTAATAAATATCCTCCAAGTCGTTCCTTCTAAAACATTGTAGAAAACAAGTTATAGTGAAAATTCCAAGGTGTCTCAGATGTAGCAGCGAAACCCCAAGACCTTGAGCTCTGATACCATATGTTAAGAACCAAATATCAATATAGCATAGAAAAAACCTCAGAAAAAGTACTCAATGCCTTGAAAAAGAGATAATTTTAGATAATAAGCCTCTTCGAGGGGGAAACCTCCTATTACCCCACTTAAATGTTCAAGTACAAGATGATTCAAAATGAAAATGTGTCCTTGGTATATATAGGAGACTAGGAGGTATAATTACAACTAATGGCCTAAAGCCGACATAAATAAAATAACATTACTAATATAATATGCCCCAATTAAGGGGTAATGAGCCAATATTAGGGCTTCACACTTGGTCAACAGATCACCCTCATCGGCACTGGATGACAAGACTCCACAAGAGGTATGGACTGGTAAGAAACCCTCTCTCACACATAGGTATTTGACTGTAAGGCCTATGTTCATGTTCCAAAGGAAAACAGGAGTAAGCTAGATAAGAAGGATGAAAAGTGTATCTTTATTGGGTATAAAGATTGTCTCAAAGGTTATAATCTTTGGAACCCAAAAACTAAGAAGGTTTTGTATATCCAAGATGTGGTATTTAGAGAAATGAAGAATGTTTTTAAACAGGAAGTCCTACCAAGTAAGGAAAAACTAGGGAAAATAGAGTTTGATTTAAACGGTGGTGAATTAGACTCTATAGAAGAACATGAATCATAAGAAGAATATCCTCATACTCCAGTATTGAGGAGATCGGTTTGAGAATGAAGACTACCAGAAAGGTATACTCCATCTGATTTCCATTTAAATTTTTCTTTGTCTATTACTGATGATGATCCTAGAACTGTCAGGGAGGCAGTGGATTCAGAGGATGTAAATCTCTAGAAAAATCCATGGATGAAGAAATGGCATCCTTCGATAAGAATGAGGCTTGGGATCTAGTGGAGTTGTCAACTGGAAGAAATCCCATTGGCAGCAAATGGATATTTAAAATAAGTTTAATGTAGAAGGCAAAGTGGAGAAATACAAAGCTCGTTTAGTATTAAAGGGTTATTACCAAGGTGAGGGAATTGATTTTGGTGAGATTTCTTCTCCTATTGCCAATTTAAGTTCTATAATATTTTGGTTATCTATTGTTGATGCATTTGATTTTGAAGTAGAATAGATGGATGTGAAGACAACATTCCTACATGGGGATATAGAAAAAGAAACATATATGAAGCAGCCAGAAGGATTTGATGTGAAGGGAAATAAGGAGCTAGTATGCAAGATGAAAAAGTCCATGTATGGTTTAAAACAATAACCAAGGATGTGGTATCAAAAATTTGATACTTATATGTTGGGACTTGGCTTCACAAGAAGCAATGAGGATCATTGTGTGTATTTTAAATTAATTGGTGATCATTTGATTTATTTGGTCTTTTATGTGGATGACATGTTGTTGATAGGAAACAGCAAGGAGATTATCCAGGATGTGAAAACTCAGTTATCCTCTAAATTTGACATGAAGGATCTTGGTGCTTCAAATTTATTTTTGGGAATGGAAATTAAAATAGATCAGAAAAAGAGGAAACTCTGGTTAAATCAGAGAAAATATGTCAAGACAATATTGCAGAGGTTTAATATGTAGGAATGTAAACCGGTCAAGTTCCCTATTCTTGTTGATGTAAAGTTAAATGTGGATCAGTGTCCCAAGACACAGGAAGAAGAGGAGGACATGTCTCGTGTTCCATATGCGAGTTGTTAGAAAAATAAGACCGTGGAGCAATAAAATAAAACAAATGCAGAAACAAAACATAGAAGATACACAATACAAGAGAGACACAGATTTACGTGGTTCACCCAGTGTGGTCTATGTCCACCAGACAAATTGCCAGGTCCTTTCTTTATTATTATCTAGCAAAATGAAGAGATACAATCTACAACAAAAAACCCGTTGTAACTTCCTCTTTTTTCTCTCACAGTCTCCTCTCTCAGAATACAATACTCACCAACATACATAGCTGCAATACATTTCCCTCATAAAAGAGGGTTGCCTTCTAGGGAAAAAAACCCTAACATAATCTCTATAGTTAGATCTGCGACCTTATAATGAACGGTCCAGATTTACAATGAAATTACAATATACTTTTACAAGGCAATTTTTCCTTCGGGGGACGCTGCCCCTGAACCCCCACTTGGGGCCCACTTGCCCCCAGACCCCCCAGCCGGGGGGATAGCCCCCCCGGACCCCGCAGAGGGGGTACCCCCCCTCTGCACTCCCCCGCATGGAAGAGTGTACATACTTCTGGGGTGTAAATACTTCATGGGGTATAAACACGGCTGAATGTAAAAGACCTCTAAATCAAGAAGATAATCAGGCTCCACAACCAACACAAGTGAAGTTGGAAGTTTGATGTATGCAATGGTATGTACTAGACCGTACATTGCACATGCAGTGGGATTTTTTAGCAGGTCTATGTCAAAACCAGGGAAGGAGCATTGGACAACAGTAAAAAGGGTGTTATGGTATTTGTGTGGAATTGCTAGTTATAGATTGTGCTACCAAGGAAGACCAAGATTGGACAGAGTGTTGGACATACATGGATTTATGGATGTAGACTAGGCTGGAGATCTGGATCGTAGGAGATCTACAAGAGGGTATGTGTTTAACCTGTTTGGAGGAGAAATTAGTTGGATGAGAAAAAGACAGGCTATAGTGGTACTTTCAACTACAAAAGATGAATACATGGAAGCCACTCATGCAATTAAGGAATAAGTATGGTTAAAAATATTGTGTTCAGGTATTGGGTTGGTACAACAAGTTGTAAGGATATATTGTGACAATTAGAGAGAAATTTTTCTGGTAAAGAACCCAGCTTATCATTCAAAGACAAATCATATTTCTATTCAATATCACTTTTTGAGAGACATGGTTGAAGAAAAGAAAGTGTTGTTTATGAAGGTGGACACTTGGAAGAATGTTGGAGATTCATTAAAAAAATATGTGAGCATTGAGAAGTTCTCTTGGTGTATAGGATCCATGGGCATTGTTGCCTTGGATTGTTGACTATGTAACCATGTAACCCCCTGTATGCAAAGAAAACAACAAGTGGGAGAATGTTGGGTATGTGTTATATTCTTTTCATGACTAGCTCTCATGTCTGCTATGTTGTGCAGGGCACGCATGGGGGTGATATCCCCCCTGTGCAGGGGTTCAGAGGCTGCGCCCCCAAGAAAAAAAAATTCCTCGGGAAACGTTTCACATTTTTGCCTCAATTTTTGTGTCCATTGTTGGGTGGTTTTTCGACACATGTTTTTGTCGATGGTTTTCTATTTCCAGTTAAAGAATTAGAGTTGTTGACTAATCCAAGTCATTGGGTTAGGGTTTTGGATGTCGTTGGCTCCTATATGTATATTGTATTGTAAATAATGTATCATTATGAATGAATATAGAATATGTTGGTTTTCCCAGTTTGGGTTTCCAGGGGAAAACTATTTGTGTAATGTGTGTATTTTCCATTGTATCTTTTATGTTCTTTTATTGAAAATCTATTTGCAGTAAAATATTGTACAAGGTTAAAATCTACAAAGGGATTTGTACCCTCACCATATTACTGCAGTGACTCATGTTATCTTGAGGAGTGTAGGCCTCCTTAAGTACTGTGAGGAGGATACATCCTTTAAGGGACACTTTGGGTTGTTGATGCATCTGATACGTCAATGGGATGTCCATCGACATGCTTTCCATGTGGGTTTGGATCATTGGTACCATCCCACTGAGGAGGATATTTACTTTATCATTGGTCTATCCAGGAGAGGGGAGGATTTTCCCCAGTTCTCAGATGTCCTAGTAGGTGTGGCAACTAAGAGTCAGCTCATGTACTCTCAGTTTGGGGTTAATATACTATCCCTAGTTGATTTTCATATGTCTGGTGGACAGTTGTGGATTTCCTCTTTCAGTGCAGAGGAGGTTAGGTGCCTCTCAATATTAGTGAATATCATAGCACACTTTATCAGTGATGGGAAGAGAATGAGTTTCCTTCTTTTGTATCATTTTTATTCGTTGGTACAGAGGCCATGGTGTATCAGATGGTCTGCCATATTTTTGTGGTAGTTTTGTATAGCGCTAGATAGATGGCATGCTATGATATGTGGGAGGTCGAACTTCCCTTTTGCCTCGGATTTGTTTTGCTTATTTTTTGATAGGTTCCAGAGACAAGGCCTACTTTTTTCCACCAACCTGCTAAGACGAGGATTGAGGTGCAGATGCGCATGTGGGGGGAGATGATTCCTAAGAGGGTCCAACCAGCGTTTCTGGCCAGAATTCCCATAGAAGCATTAGGGCTACTATCTAGTGAGGTGGATCACACGTTCATCATGGTGTCATGTCCTTACGCAGGTTTGGATTGGCGAGGATTTCTGAACATCCTCTTCATAGCGGATGAGCCACTAGATGATAGAGGTAATGTTTTTGTTTTTTTTAAATTAATTTAGTTTTATTTTATTGTCTTACTTAATTAGAAAAAAATTAATTCTAACACGTTCTTTAACTTGTTTTATTAAATTGTTTAATGAATTAACTGTGTAATTTATGTACTATATATTTTGCAGATATTGGCACATTCATTGGGGACGTGCCTCCTCCCCCAACATATTTCAATTAGGATATGATGCATGAGTCCATGGTGGATCAGGGTCCTCAAGTGTAGATACACAGTGGCATACTTCGTAGGCCCGATACCATATTCAGGTTGGAGTTGGTCGACTGACTCTCTACACTTTTAACTGAGGTGGGCGTCTTCATTTCCCTAATGCGAGACATCAAGGAATATCCTATGCTCTTGGATATTTGGAGGGAGATTTTGCATGATATCATGCCTCTTATGTGTCATATCGTCGACACTGCCATGATACTAGCAGTGAGGAGGGCTCTGGATGATAGGTACAACTCTTCTTCCAGTATGACTCGTTCATCTAGTACCCCATCAATTAATGAGGGTGGTCGTGATCATCCTTCTCTACATCCTCCTCCTCCTCCTCCTTCACCTCACCCAGATCATGAGGAGACAACACATATTCCTCCTCCTCCTCTTGCTTCACCTCACCCAGATCATGAGGAGGCCGCACATATTCCACCTTGTCCTCTTTCACCTCACATACATCAGCATGTCAGACCTATTCCTCATCCTCCTCTTTCACCTCATCTAGATGAGCAGGAATGACCTATTCATCATCCATCATCCTCCACTACCGACCAGGCATCCACTATTGTTGTAGATATGAAGATTATAGCAGTTATTTGATTTGTCCATGATATATATGTGTGTGTGTGTGTGTGTGTGTGTGTGTGTGTGTGTGTGTGTGTGTGTGTGTGTGTGTTTTTCTATTGATCATGTTGATGATGTACTTAATTTATATGTTGATGTTGATGTGTATATTGTTAGTTCAGGTTAGATATGTTTGTTAAATGTGTTTGATAGATGTGTATGTTATAACATTGTTCATTAGACGTGCATTTTTCCTGTTGATCATGATGATATACTTAATTAATTTATATGTTAATGTTGATGTGTACATTTTTAGGTCATATTATATATGTTTAATGTTAAATGTGTTTGATAGATGTGTATGTTAAATGATGCTTGTTAGATGTGTGTGATAATAATGTTAGAAAATTCATGTCTTTTGTTAGATGTGATCACAATGATGATGCCCTGTTAAATTATTAGATATGTGTGCTAGCTAATTAATGATGTTTATATGTGCTAGAGGTATACACATTAGATGATGTTAGCTAGTGAATATAAATGTGTATTTTAGATGTTGTTTATGTTTGTTATAAGATGGTTATCATCATCATGTTTATTTTTATAAATTATAAAGTTCAGTATGGTTGAAACTATAATTGTAAAATTGAAACTATAATTGCATAGATAGTTCATCATACATATTCATTCTAACTAAAAAAAAATTAAACAAATTACATATGAATAAATATTATTTTTCATTGTACTAGTTACTCTTCTTTAATAGACTATTATACACTAAAAATTGTTATTATAAAAAGTTATGATCTCCAATGATAAGCATTTTATTGGCTTTAAAATTTTGTGGATGCAAATCTTCCTATTGTTATTTTTGTCATTATTTTGTAAGTTGATTGCAATCAAATTTTAAATTACTTCATTAATTTTGGTTTTGCTCAACATTGAGAGCATAATTTTATAAATATTTTCAAAATCAATGATAAAAGTCTATAAACTAACAAACACTACTTTAGTTAAAAACCAAATTATCACAAAATCATGTTATAAATTTAATTTTTTAATTATAAACCACATATTTTGTTAATCTTACTTTTAAATCTACAAAATAAATGAACATAAACTCGGTTTTTGAATCATCATGTTAACATATCCTAAAATAAATTGTACTATTAAACATGCATATCAACCATATCATTACATCTAATTATATTATAAAAAGTAGAATTTCATAACCCATTAAAAGTTCAACTGGACATTTAACATTTTTCAGGATTTCACAATTGGAAATACTTAAAGAAAATGAAACATTTTTAAATATATGCAATGACACAAATATGTTCAAATAACAATCGTTCCATGCAATCTCAAATAATTTGAAAGACAAACACATTATGCATCAAACTGAATTTTAACCAACTAAACTTGTTCAAAGATTTGTTATAATTAACTTAACATTTCCTCTATAAGAAGATGAATAAAAAATCATATAATTAGTGAAATAACGAATATAATAAAAAGATACAAAAACAATATTAAAGATGAAATAAAACATGTACATATCACTCTTTGTTTTCATCACCCTCATTATATTCCTCGCTTGGCATGATAACACTGTTCTTCTCAAAAATATGTTTTGATCTAGGGTCATGTCTTAATATGAACCACCACTCCCTATCCAACACATCCGAGTAAAAAAGCACTTGGTTGTAGAGTTTTGGGAAAACAGAAGGCTCCTTAGCTTCATCCCACATCTTTCTAGAGTTGATACATATAATCCCACTATCACAATCTTCCTTTACATTATTCTGATCAAAGGTGTCCCACCACTTGCGCCTAAAAATAACACATTGGAAAGAAGATAAGTCCCCTTGAATGATCTCTTGTGTCTTTCCAACATAACCTAACGTCCCTCGTATTAGGTTTTGATCACGGTGGCTAGAATGACTAGATTGGTTGAACTCGACTTCCACTCCACAATCTTGTGTCGTGCGTCCATTTTCAGCATCTAGTGTTCTAAAAGTTGTTTTAGGAATGTCTTCCAATCTCATTCTGATTTGATGATATCCTGAACAAAGATCCAACTTAGTAAAGAATTTTTCTCCATGTAATTCATCTAATAATTCATCAATGACATGGATAGGAAACTTATATTTGATGGTCATTTTGTTGATTTGTCTATAATCTGGACACATACACCATGAGCCATCCTTTTTTGTAACCAACACCACTGGTGAAGAGAGAGAACTTTGGCTATGTTGAATGATGCCAGCCTCTAACATTTCCTTGACCATGCATTCAATCTCACTCTTCTGTGGATATGGATACTTGTAAGGCCTAATGTTAGGTGGTACACTTCCTAGTTGCAAATGAATAGCATGGTCATGGTCTCGAGTAGGTGAGAGACCCTTAGGAATTTCACCAAATACCTTGGAATGATTGTTGATAATTATTTGGAGATTTGATGGAGCCAAGGCTATAGATGTTTGAACATCAAGTGAGAACAATTGTGCAATTACAACATGGTGTCCCTTTTTGAGTAATTTTTCCATGCTATTAGAGCTTATCACTTTAGAGGGTTTCCTTTGGATACCTCTAAGCTCAATTTCCTTGCCATTTGAGGAAAATCTCATAAGAAGATTTTGAAAATAAAAGGCCATTATTCCCATTGATTGCAACCATTGAACCCCTAATACAACATCAGCACCCCCCATTTGGATGGAAATCATGGGGCTATCCAAAAAATACTCCCCCATGTTGAGATCAATACTATGGCATTTCCCTGAAAAAATTATGGTGCCTCCATTTGCAATCATTACTTGAAACTCTAGTGCAAGATATACAAAGCAATTGAGATCTTTTGCTAATTTGTAATTGATGAAATTATGGGTGCTACCCGAATCAATCAATATTGTTACCATTTTCTTTTTGATGTATCCTTGTATCTTGAGGGTTTGTGGAGTAATGATGTCAGCTAAATCATGACAAGATATTGTTGGATTAGTCTCTTCTAGATTTGAGTATTGTGATGGTTCCAATTCTTGATCTTCTTCCTCTTCAAAGTCTATGTAGAATAATTTATTCTCACCGCATTTATGCCTCTTACTGTACTTTCTATCACAATTGAAACATTGTCATTTTTCTCTTCTTTCATCCATTTGTTGAGGTGTCAACCTTGTTGGTTTAGGTAAACTATCTTCTTCCTCTTCACAGTCTATGTAGAATAACTTATTCTCACCGCATTTATGTCATTTACTGTACTTGTTGTCACAATTGAAACGTAGTCCTTTTGCTCTTCTTTCATCCATTTGTTGAGGTGTCAACCTTGTTGGTTGAGATATGATTGTCTTATGACCCCCAAAACGATCTCTGCCTCCAATGCTATACTTGTGTGTAGCCTTATTTTTGGCATGAATATGACAATCATTTTGCATAGCTTCCATAACACTTGTAGGTTGTCTTAAGAAAAGTTCATGTTTAATGTCATATTTTAATCCACCCATGTAAGCTTCTATCAAGTGTTCATCACTTAGGTTATCCACCCTTGTGGCCAGTACCAATAATTCTAAATTATATTCTTCAATATCACCTAACTGCTTCATTCTTGTTAATTGACTGAAGTATTCTTGTTCCCAAACTTTCCCATATTGTGCTTCTAAGTCTCTTGTAAATAAACTTCAAGTGTAGTGATATAAAGGGGGTTTCCTTTTCACTATCCATTGATATGGTTTTATCTCAAAGTTCAAGGTTGTTATGTGAATCCTTTTCTTATCATCCATAATATTATGTAGTTCAAAATATTTATCTATTTGGTTCACCCAAGTAAATACCTTTGTACCATCAAACTTCTTTAATTCAATTTTGGGAAAGTTGAATTTAGGACCCCCACCAGAATTAACTCCACTATTAGAGTTAGATTCACTAGTTGAAAATGGATTATTATTGCTAGTTTTTTCAACATGAGTACTACCTTTATTTTCATGATTCCATTCCATTTTGATGTCTCCTTTAGGAAATCTCTCATCTATAGCTTGAAATATCAGGGAAGACAAATTTTGCATTTCCTTCATGGAATTTTGTATCTCTTTTTATGTCATTCTTATTTTCTTCCATCTTATTTTCCATATCATCCATCTTGTTTCTAATACCCTCCATATTTTTTTCCATGCCATCCATCTTCCCTTCCATTACTTGAATTTGTCTTTGTGAGTTTACGCAATTATTATACATTTCACTCACATTCTTAATTTGTTCTTCCAATTTGGACAACCTATTATGTATGTCCTCATTTTCTTCTTAAGTCATAGATGAGACTTATGGAGGTTTAATAGGTGTTGTCACCTTTTTGGGACCCATATGGATTAATAATAATAATACTCCTCTATTTTATATTTATCACAAATTTCAAATCACCTAAAACAAATATTCCAAAAAATAATTATGCCAATTGTACGTTACGTACCTTTAAAAACCTTAATTTGGAGTTTGTCCTCTTGGCTGACCTTCCTTCTGGTGTATATCTAACATTTTGGCCCTTCTGGGTCCAAAATTTTGTTCTATAGTTATCTGATATGTCATCTATACAATTCCACAGTTCTGATAAAAATTGGAAGTTCCAAGTGGAAGTTATAGTAACTTCCCCACACCTTGTTGATTTGTGTCCTTTCTCGGAGAGTGTAATTGTAAAGAGTGCCAAGAGCACAATATATGATATTGGATTCTGAAAATTGCACCAGAAATGATACATATTGTCCACTTTCCAATGCAACTAGTCTCACTTAATTTGGATACTGACTGAAGTAGATATCACTATTTTACTTGGAACACATGTTTGAGACTAGTTAATATGACTAGTCAGCTACCCTATCTTACACAGGGTGTATATACAAAAGTAGGATGAACCAGAAGCTAAAATTTTTATCATAGCTACCTTGATAATTTATATGAATACACTCTAAGTTTCAAGGTCTGAAATATCATACAAACAATTTTATAGCGAAAATTTTGAGATGTCTAAATTCAGGATGATTCCAAAACCTGATTTTTCACAAGATATATCTCCAAAAATGTAAATCCTAAGGAGATGAAATTTTAACCCCAGGTACCTTGATCTGTATTATAAATATCCTCCAAGGATTTCCTTCTGAAACATCATAGAAAAAACGTTATAGAGAAAATTCCAAGGTGTCTCAGATGCAATAGTGAAACCCCAAGACCTTGAGCTATGGTACCAAATGTTATGACCCAATGCCTTAAAAATGATAAAAAAATCAATAAAAATCACTCCACTTCGAGGGGGAACTCTCCTTTACAATATATAAAATTCAGAACACAATATTAAATGAGATAGTATTATCCCAATATTAGATCTCCTTGATATATATATATATATATATATATATATATATATATATATATATATATATATATATAGGAGACAAAGGGTTGCAAATATAATGAAAGGTTGCAAAGAAGGGTTATAGTGGACCTACTAGAAATGTAATAATTCAATATATATGGCATAATAAGGGGTTTTATACATATCATGGGGCTTTGTCTAGGGCTTAACAAAAAAAAATCTTGTCACTGTCCCATTTCCACCTCTTTTGTTTGTATAATGCGACCCACGACCGTGTTACCTCCGAATCGTAAAGAATGAATTTATTGATGGCATCAATTTATGAATTCGTTGATATATATACACTCATGAAATCAAACCGACATATAGTCCGTATCAGATCAAAATATACATTATGAAGTTTAGTGTGAATAGTTACTGTGTAGAAATTTGACAAATAATAAGTCGCTTACTCTTTATCAAGTGTCATTTTTCGTTCATTTGCAGAAGCTCCCCTTCTCTTTTTTCTTCATCCCTTTCGTTGTCCCAAATCACCGCACTTGGTTTGTTGTTGATCTAGTTGATGTACTCACTTGAATAATAGAAAGACGCATATGATATTTAACCCATTACCATATACCCCTCCGGTTTTTCCATTTGTCGAACAAATCCTTTCAATTTCTTCATGTACCTCTCTAAAAATAACATCCAATGACAGGAGACCACTAAGACTAATTCAACCTCATCTACTTGGTGAATTAGAATATTAACTTGCAATTCCATGAAACTCGCCAGCAGTTCCTTCTCAAACATACATAAAATCTCATTTATCTCTTGACACCATCGTGGAATGCTAGCCATATGAATATCCTTTGATGTGATCCAACGTACAAATGCAGATAATTTATACATGGCATGTCGTAGGTCCTGGGGGAAGTCATGGTTCACACACCCATGCACCAGCAAAGGATAATGACAATACAAAGTAAACACATACAAAATTAATTATGTTTTATCCCATAACATGAATTTATAAAACAAATAATAAAATCATGTTTTTGACATACATACTCTTAGAAAGTTCAAATGGTCATGTGATTTTAACCCCAACAAATGGTCTTCCACGGTGAATTTGCGTCGTAGTGAAGACCCATATAAGGAAGGCACCTTCACACCCAATATAACTTCATTTTCCAAATAAAGATTAACTTTCTTCAATATCCATGGGACATCACCTTCTTTGAAAGACCAAGAGGGACCAACCTCTCCTCTACTTTCTTTTCTTGGACAATGTTTCTTTTTACTTTTTGAAGAAATAAGATCTCTCCTAACAACTAATATGTCACTTTCTTTTGATGATATGTTCCTCCATAAACAAGATGAAACATTTTTAAATATATGCATGGGATCTAGTAAGTGGGAAATATTAAGATGCTCCCAATATGGGAGCTCATAAAAGACAGATTTATTTTTCATCCCAATGGGCAATTTCTCACATAGCTGATGAAGAATTATATATCATTGAACATAGGCTCCCCATTTGAATAGAATATTTACGTAATATCCTTCTCTCCCTCATATGATCTAAGCCATTATGTTGGTGTCATTATTCCAGGCCTTTGGGATCTCTCTAGTTTACCATTGAAAGCATATTTTTCTCTTCTATAATGGTGTTTTTATGGGAGGAATACCCTGGATAAAACGTACAATGGATTTCATAGGTGGTTACCTAGACTTCAGAGAAGTTCCAAAACATTTACATCCATGATAGCCTTTTGTTACAAGACTTGCGAAATTATTAATGTATATAGTAGAGCATGTTAGCGTCGAAGTCCAAAACAGTCACAATGAATTAAATATGCCAAAAAATATAGTTACGTATATAAACAAATTAATAAACATGTAATTTACCAGAGAAAACTCATAATCCTTGATAATCATGTGTGGTGTAAGAACATATTCCATACAATGTAAAATTCATCTCTGTTTCAATGGGTCTTGATACATCATATACATGTATCCCTTCCCATAATTCCTTCAATTCATATACCAATGGTTGTAGATAGACATTAATATTCTTCACTTGTCTTCTACCAGGGACTATAAGAGTCAACTTAAGATGTTCATTCTTCACAGACAACCATGGGGGGATATTTTTATTGATCACTACTACAAGCCAAATAGAATAGTTGGTGTTTTGGAGGGAATATGGGTTGACGCCATCCATGTATATGTTGAGTCGCAAACTTCGCTATTCATCCTTGAATTTTTTGGGCCATGTATCCTCTATGTGCTACATGGATATTGAATCTGTTGGGATTCGCATAACTCCCGACTCACTTATGTGCAAGGCATGCCATCCTTGCAACATAACTAATTATTTGCAATGAAAGAGCCTTTGAATCCTTAGGATTATAGGCATGTGCCTCAATATATTATGGGGAGGACCATGTGATTTACCATTTTTATTTGATTTATGATATATTTTATGCCCACATTTCAGACATATCTATTTGTATACATATTCTCCTCTATATAGAATACAATCATTCGAACATGCATGATATGATATGTACTCAACCCCCAATATTTTCAACATTTTCTTTGCCTCTTCGCAGCTACCGGGAAAGACATTATCACTCGTAATAACCTTATCTTTGAATAACCTGCAATTAGAGGGCAATAGAAATGTACAATGTTATTTAATGTTCATAAAATCAATCGTTTGTAATGTTAATTGTGTGACAAGATTTCTCAAATTATAAGGGACTTAATGATGACTAGTTACCTCAATATTGCCGAGAAACATGTGTTTGACATGCCAAAATTTTCTTTCAAGTTGTACAGTAACATTGTTGTCCCCAGTTGGGTATAATTTGACTAGATAGGTCCAAAGAGAGGGGTGGTGGAAGCAAATTTCAAACTTTTGAATAAGGTATCAGTGATATGAGCATCATCCCCTCGCTCATCATTCTGGAATGCATCTAACAAAATTATCTCCATGGCAGTTCTATCTCGTAAATAATCATCCATACCAACCTCTTTTTCATTGACTCCATTTCCAACTTGTGAAGAACTATTATTGTTGTAGTCATTCATAATTGGTGAATCTAGACATAGTGAGAATTGAATAGGTCGTTGATTCAACCATTCTTGGTATGCTTCCTCTCTGAGTTGTTCTCTTATGCATCATTCTCTCGATTTGACATTGTAGTATGGTGCAATGGAAGATGATCAGTAGGTCACTCATCATCACTATAATCCTAATTTAAAAAATATTGAATAATAGTACATCGATGATATTAGTAAGCACAATGAAATTGGTTTGTTCAAATCGCATTATACAAAACAAATACTACCATTGTTGACCTAGGATTGTGGCTGAAAGATGGCATCTTACTATTGGCATCGTAAAGTGGTTGTCTATTTTCATCTACCAACTGCTTGCGATATGTTTCTCATGATAAGAGATTCAGACGTTTTTGAATTGGTACTAGAATATTATATGCATATGAACTTGATTCTAAATCACGATCTTGCAAATTTTGATACATTTTTATTCAGATTGACATGGATAAAAATAAATAAATTCAATTAGATAATAGAAATATAAACAAAATCAAAACTTACTCAAGATGGAAAGGGAGAACTCCGCAATGGACTTTGAGCAATATGGAATGGGATGGAATTTGAAGAATTGGCCATTTGATATTGTAAGCTTCTCTCCCTGCATTTGAGCAAAATCAACGGTAAATTATTTTTAATAATAAGGCGACTCTAAGCGCAAAATGTATACTATGATGTACTACAAGTCATGTGGATGCATCATGAAAAATATATTATTTTGTGTGCAAAAAAAAATTCATATAATTTTGAAAACATAGCAGTGTGTTACTGTAACAAACACGCATCGGTGTGTCTATAACATTGTAAAGCACCAGGCATTTATATAGGCATCGCATCGGTCCCACGAATTCAAATAATAATAAAAAAAAATTATCTAATATCAGTGCTCCAAAAATTTTAAACACATTGGCATGTCATATACATATCAACACCGATGTGTTAAAGTAATAAACACACCGAAGTTTCGAAAAAAAAAATGCAACTTTGTTTTTTTACAATTGAAAAATGAGTGGGAATTTAAAATCTAATTTCATAATGTCATTTAAATAGTAAAAACCTATTTATTGTTTCATTATTTTACCAAAATTTAAAGTGGAACTATTTGCAAGAGAGCCATATTGGAGTGCACTATGGAGCAATAGAATATTTTAGAACAACAAGATTTATTCAGAAGATTAGAATTTCAAGGTAACTATGGTGATTCATTTAAAACAATTTTCATAAATTATTTCATGGGTATTAAGCTATTCAGTGTTTTATTATTTTTCCAACATTTATAGGGTACATATTTGCAAGAAAGACGTATAGAGAGCACTATGGAGTAGCATATCAATACTTTTGAAAGCAGAGTTATTCAGAATATCAGAATTGGAAGGGTATGGTAATTCATTCAAAACCCTTTTGGAGCAACAAAATTATTCAGAAAATCTGAAATCGAAGGGTTTTGTGATTCAAAAATAAAATAAAATAAAATTCATACTTACCTTAAACCCTTGCTTCTTCTTATTTGTGTGACTACAAAAATTCAACTTAGGGTTTAACTCCCTCTATCACTTCATAATTTTATCTTTTCATTTTAGGTTTTTAGATTTAATGGGTTTATGTTTCCATATAAAAGGCGTTTGACATGTGATGCATCGGATCCAAACCCTCTGGGACCTCTCACATTTTTTTTAAAAACAGTTTTGGGTAATCGGTGTGTCTTATGTAATATAACGCATCGGTGCACTTACAGATACAAACATACCAACTATGCCGCAAATAATTAAAAAACATTGTGCATGGATGTGTAAATTTATTTGTTTATGGTATTTTTTTTTTTCATTTTTTTCAATTGGAACGGTGTTGTTAACGATACTTATCGCACCATTGTAGTTTAATATTTTTGAAAATATTTTTTATCAGTGCATTTTTAACATTAAATGCATCGGGGTTGTTAATGATATATTGCGCACCACTCTCATTTACTGTTATTTTAAATCTTTTTTTTAGCGGTGTGTTTGATAACATGTAACACAGGTGCTTTAATATTAATACAGTGCATCGGGATACTTTTTTTGGTGAAAATTATGTTATTTATTTATAAAATATATTTAATATCTTTTGTATTGAATGGTAGATGTTGTATATTGATAAACAAAAAATTTATGAGAATAGTTCAAGTAACAAAAATTCTGATGGATACAACGATAGCACATCCAAAAAGGAAAAAAATGCAAGTTCTTTGTAAATTCTATACAAAATTAATATGTTAAAAAGGCAAGTTCTTTGTAGCTTCTATAAAAAAATAATATGTTTGAACTATATGTAAGTTTAACTAATACATGTATTGACTAGTGTGTGTCTTGTAGAGCCATAAAATGAGGAAGCTCCATAAGATTCTTTGTGATCTAAGTGCAAAAGAGCATAAAATCTTGATGGAAAAATTACAAAAGGATGAACCAGGTGAATGAACAAATTATATTCAATATGAGTTTTTTTTTAATTTTCATTAATTTTTTACTTTAAAATATTTGATAACATGTTCAAACAATCTATTAATTCACATAGTCTTAATGTTCTATAGCTTGTACCAACAACAAGGGAACAGAATGTCATCCTAAGAAAATAAAAATTATAGAAGATGTAAATGATGATGAATTGGTCCTTGACTCATCTGAAGTGGTGTTGGAAGTTAATGAAAGGGGGGAAAACTTTTACAAAACTATGAGGGATATAGTGGTACAAACGTATAGACGTACTTTCCACTTAAAATATAGAAATAAATCCAATGATTCGAAGAAACGGGTTATATCTAAACTACAGGAAGCATTTCCAGAGCAATGGTCAATGAGACATGTCAGAATTGCAATAGAAAAAACATACAACAACAAAAAAGAATCATTCAATAATTAATATTCCTAAAAATGCTTTTCTAGAATATGTATATATTACTGCAAATCATTCCTAATTAATTAATATTAATCTTGTTATATTTAGTTTTCATATATCAATATTAAAATATTTAATTTTCATATACTTTTTACAGAAAGATTATGAAAATCTCAAAGGATCAACAAGCTGATATTTGAAATATGCCAGTAGGAATATCGAAAAAAGTGTAAAAAGAGATGGTAAAAGAATTGGGCATAATTGCATCACAGGAGGAACCATCTCAACAACAACATGTTTCAAATGTATGAAATCATTGAATTTTTCTCTTAAGTACATATTAATAAATAATTTAGCATTAATTATTAATTTTCAAGTATTTTCTTGTAGAAAAGAAAACAAAATGGATTTCATTCAACACATAAAATAGAACAACAAGGAAGAAAAGGGTTGATAGCAAAGTTTGTGAGTAATTGTTATTTCCTTGTAACATTAACTTAAGATTTTATTTTTGTATATTTTAAGTTTTTTTACAATAGCCATCCTTGAATGTCTTCAAACAGATGCTAACATACAAAGAAGAGCCATCGCAAGAAGTGATTGACATTGGGATAAGTAAGGGTTGTGAGTATATGTTGGCATATCAAAACTTAATTATGGAATTTGTAAGTATCTATGTTGTTTTAGTTCTCTCATTTTATAATTAATGGAACAAAAAAAATCTTTTATATTAAATCTATAATTTATTATGGGGTATATTAAAACTGTAGGAAGCAAAGTATGGAAATGTGCCAACAGAAGAGTTCTTGACAGAAGGCATGAGGTTTGGTTTTGAAAAAATGTCTATCATTCAGGACTCGATTCTTTCTATGGTATGTCGCTTTTCAATTTACATTCATTTATATTATTTATTTCAATTTTCATTATTCTCACCAATGTAGATACACTCATTACACTTTCTTTTTATTTTTGTAGATGGAATCATTTGGAATCATTTGAAGAAGAGGAAAAAATTTGACCGAATAACCCAAGTCATGGAAGTAGTTTGAACACGTCTAACAACAGTTCCATCGAAGAATGATGATCAATATATTTGGATATCAATGCAATTTGCTTTATTTTTAAAATAATTGTTTGTGAAAATTAGACATTTTGCTTAATGTAATGGACATAGTATTGTCCTAATTGAAAGACAAGGGGTTACCAATAAGGGTCCCATTTTGTATGACAAAGAGCCTCTTATTCATATATAATAAAATATGTTTTGTTTTATTATTTTGTGTTGTCAAATGTTCCTGTGAAATGTTACATCGTTGAATAAATATATGGATGATTAAATATTATAACAAAGAGATGTGAACATTGATTATATAACAATATAATCCAAACATCGTATCCAAATGCACTAATAAATATTTAATTTATATGAATACTATTATAAGATATATGTCAATTTTTTGATAAACAATGGAATTAAAAAATAACAATAATTGTGCATTGTCATAGGTCGATGCTTCTGAAAAGAGAACATGACAACCGGTGTGTTCAACGATAAAAAGAATAGGTGCCTTTAATTATAGCATGCCCTGGTGATGTAACATAATACGCACCGGTGCTGACATAAATTGAAAAATCACCGATATTAATAATATTTTAACCAAAAATTATAATAATAATATAGCTTATCGATACGTTCCATTTATAAGTGCATCGGTGCTTCTCTTTCATGAGTCTGCATCAGGGCCTTCTCGACATCATGCATTGGTCCTATTTTTTTTTTAATGCACCAATGCATGTTATCATTGATTTACCCGATGCTTTATTCCTATTAAGGCATCGGTGAGTTTGTTGGACACACCTAGCACACTTAGAGGGGGGGGTGAATGAGTGTGG
>ML791460.1:92532-116111 GCA_009831015.1 Picea engelmannii
GGTTAACCACTTTCCATGAATAGAAAGTTCTCCAATACTTTATCATTTAAATATTCCTTCTTTATTTTGTCACTTTACTTTATCATTTAAATAATCCATCTTGATTTTGTCACTTTACTTTATCATTTAAATAATGATATCTTATTTTCAAGAACTTTTACTTCTTTGACCTTTTGGGGCTTCAAGCCTTCATATGGGGGTGCTTCAACTTCATAAGACCATAACTCTCAAACCGTGAGGAGTTATGTGACATTCCACATACCACCGAAAATGGCATGACAAGCACTATCCATCTATGATAGTTTCACCAACAACTTCATTGATCTTCATCTCATTATTCCACATACAAGCATGGGTCCTCCAACCATTCTTCTAGAATAATTCATTCCATAAAGCGTCTTCCCGTGAGGGCTTTCACCATAAGGGGACCAATTTGGAGTTCATCCATTTGTGCACCTTATCAACCATGATAAGACACTAATGATTCATCTTTGCATCGATTAGTTTCCACTTGGACATATATCATTCTCATCAGGGGCATCATATCAATCAATTACTTGACATCAATCAATGACATCAATCAAACCAAACCATTTACATATGATCCAACAATCTCCCAAATAATCAAACCATTGGCATCAATGACAACATGATCCAACAGAGTTTATGTTTATAAGAGCATCAGTGCCCCATATTTCTTGGAAAACCCCAATGCTTTATTTGACATGTGAGAACCGAGGATTTAAGTTCAAGAATGCATTGGCACTCAATATCATAGATTCGATCAGTGCATTGTTGTTATTAAAGTATGGGGTTGTAGTTTGTATAAACGCACTAGGGCTCCAATATTTTAGGACTTGATCGGTGCCTATTGTGCAATGTAGGCACCCGTGCATTAATGTTTTAAGCACACTAATGTGTATGGTCTATGAATAACACCGCATGGAAAAACATCCACTACAACCTCTGCCTGCCCAATTGTTTTTTAGTTATAATGAAGTTCCATTATAATCTTCGCAAAACCATCTGCTACCAAAAACGAATTATTCGCGAAGGTGTTTTTGACAATTTTTGTCCATTTTTTAACACTAAAATCCTCTGCTATAACCTCCTCTAGAGGTTCTTTTCCTTGTAGTGTCAACCCTCTTTTTTTTGTCACCAACTTATCTTGCCAAGAGTTTCCCCTTATATCCTCTTTCATCTCATGGTTGATCTGAAGTCAATACCACATCTCATATAGCATGAGTAAGGGTGGAGGAACTTGGGATCTCTCTCGACGGGGCAGCACCGCGAAGGTCAAGCATAAAGTTGTAACCACCTTAATTTTTTAATAAAATAGAAACTCTTTCCTTCAAAAATATGTTGTGTTGGTAATGTTTTGATTGTAGTATTTTTTCATATATTTTGTAAAATACTAGTTGTTGAGATTTTACAGATTTATTTCATTAGACTAATAGGTAGTTATTAGTATAAATACCTCTCTGTATAGTTTTTCATCTTTAAGTTTCTTTCAAGTTATGGAGAAGTTGTTGGAAAGGAGAAAAAATAATACGTCAATCGAGAACGACATCAACTGTAGGACTCTGGGTGAGTCAATCTTTCTTTTCCATCCAATAGTTATTTAATTCTTTTGAAACTAGTTATTATATCTTCGTTGCATGTTCTTGTTGTGAATTTGTTTTTATACGTTCATTGGTATGTTGTAGTACAACCCACTACTATAGTGTATTTTCCCCAAAAGCATTCGTTCGAGTTGATCACACCACCTATGGTACAACTGGAAGCTTTCCCACCCTAGTCATTAATAACACCAGTGAACTTCTTCCTAAATTCATCGACGTCCTAACCTCTCTACCAGCGGATTTCCCATCATCTTCTATGGTATGACTGGAGGAGTTCCCACGAACTCTATTGAAACCATTGAAGGAGTTTCAAACATCACTACTAATGAGCCATGATTTAGCATTGACATATTTGATAACAATCTCACCAGTTCATCGGAGGAGTTCCTAGGATTACTTTTGATACACGACCACACATTGACGTACTTCCTCACATATTCATCGATACATCACGTATTGGTGAGGTTCATATCTCTCTCTGATGAATTTCTTGTTGGTAAGTTTCCTTCTTCTATAGCCAATGTGTTAGCAGATACATCGACCCCTCATAAGCACTGAGCTCATCGAAAAGGATATTACGTTCCTCATGAACATAGACCATGTTAGCAACTCGCCTTCATCTTGAGACCTCTTCTATTCTCCTCCAATTCAGATGCTTATCATTGCTCATATCAGTCAAGCTCCTATAATTTCTAATGATTGATATTTCTATGCCTAATTGGATAAATGGTGAATGATCACATATCTTACCTGATCTACTTGATTTTCATGCATTTTGCATACCATATCAACTTGTTTAGTTTTCATTTCTTGATTTTATGACTAAACCATGAAGTGAAAGTGTCTTCTCTAATCATATGGGTTATATACAACATATGTAGGTCTTGCGCTGGCTCGAAATGCATCTTAGAAGAAAAATGGTTCTCCCGGCTCTTAAACAGTGTTAATCGCTCAAAACGTCAGTTGTTTGTTTTAGCGGATTTACATTTTTGTGCCATTGACACATTACATCAAATCCATTCAATGAATTAAAATCCTATATAGTACAGATGACATAGGAACTGATGGAACTGAATTTGGGAAAATAAGTAGTAAGAATGGGACCCAGACTTTCATTGAAAATTGACTTTTCTCGCAATTTTTGGGTGTGCGTCGAAGTGAATTTTTCATCATTGAAACATGTCGAATGTGTTATTTACATGATTAATATCCCATCAGAACTAAGGGAATCGAAATATGAGGACCGGAAGTGCCAAAACGATTGTTGGGGAATTATTTCCCAAACCAGTGATGACAACGATGGAATGTTTGAATATCATATCCACTGGAAGCGTCTCTTTGCGCTCTTCGCGTTGCAAAAAACAATACTTCAATTCGATGTTGTATGAGAAATTTTTTAACCTTTGAAATCTCGCTCAACAAGGTAATCATTCAAGTTCTCTTCATTTCGCATATATGCATGAAATTAAGATAGGTCTAACGTAAATCATTCTCGATGAAGTGTTTGAGTATTTTAATTCTAAATAAATAAGGATTGCTTTAGTTTTAGAATTCTTTTAAAAATGTAAAAAGGGGATTTAAATTTTATTTAAAATAAATAAAAAGTGGAGGGGTTTTTTAATAGGGCCATCATATGTATACGTGGAGTGGGAGCTTGGTTAAGTTAAAGTAGAGGCAGGGGAAATGGAGTGTCACGTGAGGCGGGGGGGAATGGCCATGTGCCCCCTCGATGTTAATCCTATACAAAAGAATGCATGCCCCCCTCCATGTTTACTTTTACCAAAGACATGTGCCTCCCCAAATAAACCTATGTCCATTGCATTTTAATAAAGGAAAAACCCAATGCACTACCAACTCGACTTGAGGAGTTAATGACATGAGAGTCAGTATACCCATATGAATTAAGACCAACTGCTCCAGTGTGCACTGGAGGACATGGAAATAACTACTCCAATGTGCACCCGAGGACATGGAATGAACTACTCTGGTGTCTTCGGAGGTCATGGAAAGAACACATCTGGTGCAACCGGAGGACACGTGAGGAACGTGTCGAGTGCATAATCAAAGACCATGTGAGGATTGAGTTTGATCAAACACGAGAGCCAATCACTTAACAAAGGTCGGCATACAATCACATGACATTGTTTTTGGTGTGATGAATGGACACGTGAATTTATGGTTGAGTTTCATAGTTTGGTTTGGTTATAAGGAGGTGTTGAACCCTTTTTGTTCTTCCCCTTCCCTTCTTTTTTCCCTCTTCTTTATCACATTTCTTTCCCCTCTATAAATTTTCTTCCCCACATATCACATACATCCTTTCCCTTTCTTGGTTTTATTAAACTTACCATACTTAGTCATTGTTTTTCCATATTTGTGGGTTGGCGGACTCGTGGATGTGTTTGATGTTTCCTTTTCTTATAAGATCAGTCCTCCCCAACACTTAGTTTATTTTCTCTATCACAGATGTCCGGACTCGTGGACTTGCATTTTATGTCTTTTCATCTCTCACAAGTCGTTCAATAAACCTAAACACTTAACCATTTCACAACCACTTCATCTATTATGAACTCTCGGACTCGTTGACTTCCATTTTCATTCCCAACTCTCACTATGAATCTCCTCCATGATGTGTCCCATTCTTTCACATTTCTTGAGTCACATATAATGTTATTCTCATGGACTCGGCTGCTAAATTTATTTCTGAAAAGGTCGTTAGTTAATTATGTTTATATCGAGGCAATTCACATTTATTTCAAGTTAATGATTTCATCCAAATAAATATGACTTAAGGGTCACTTTACTGTGCTAAGTAGTATTATAAAGAATTTCTCCAACTTGTCGAAGATAGCCATGAGAAAACAATATTTTTGCGGGGATACCTTCAACTTGTTCGCAAGAGAAGACCAGAACTACCATTGGTCTAGGTCATGTGGGTGTTATTCAAGATTCATGTATAAAGAAAACAATAAAGTCTGGACATTAGGGATAGCTTTTTCCGGTTTCATCTCATAGATTTTTGAATGCAAATATATTGCCACATGATCTGTCGATAAACTTGTCCAAAGAAGAAGAACCATCCCATTGCAAAGTGAATCCCCTGTTTCGTTGGAACCTTTAGTGTTCAAGAAGATATTCAAATTTTTGGAGTTGAAACTGGTCTATAAAAGGGGAAGAAGACAGGAGCTTTCTGAAAAGAAAAAATAATGGAATAGAACTGCTACAAGAATATCTACAAGATCTTTCCTCAATGTCGAAAGACCTATTCAAGATTCAGGTTAGTTATTTAAAAGACCCATTGATCTGAATTTATGAGCAGAATGAAATGAAAACACAAAATTATAATAATAACACAGAGGCACAGTGAATAATAACAAAGATACAGTAAAACTTAACTTCTATTATATAAGAAATATGTTAAAACTGTAAAATGCAAACTGAAAACAAGCTTGCTAGAATGGTGGCAACTTATCTCTGAGAAGAGATGTGACGGCTACGCTCATTCACAATAAGATCAGTATAATGAGGATACAAAGGAATTTTTACAATAAACATGAATTTCAAAAACCTGGAAATCCAAAAACCTAACCCTAGGAGATGAAGCGCCAAAATTCATGTGGGCCCCGTTGGGGTAAGTTAGTACATCAAATTCCTCAGGTCGTAACTTTTGCATACAAACTCTGTTTACGGAGAATGATAGCTCGTTGGAAAGGTCATGATGAGGAGATTCATTTAATAGGTGCAAGTAGAGCCTTTGGCCATCATTGAGGTTCCTAATCGTGAAAAAAACATCATTTGGGCCCTCAAAATGGCCCCGGAAGTTTGGGACCCGAAAAATTGCTAAAAATAGTAAGTTGCCAGAAAAATGTTTTGAGCTAGGCCAATGATATCCTCCTGGATCAATCCTCCCCCCTTCAAAAGCAATGGTCTCCATTGCGTTGATTTCCCCCATCATATGAGGAAATGTTTGTTGAATTTGGCCCTAGGTGAGCCACTTGCCTTGGTGTTGGAGATTCCTTACTTTCACAACCCAATAAAGTTGGATCCTTTGCTAGCGAGTTCCCTTGACCTGTGTGTCCATGATATGATCATTGGATGCATGTTCCATGCAGTTAGGTTTGAGAGGTATTGGTTTCAACTATTTTTTTATCTCTAAGGTGTCCAATAATGGTGGAAAATAGGGCCGAAGGAGGTCCACATTGAACATTGGGTGCAAGCCAAGGAAGGGGGGAATGTTAAGCTCAAAATCATTGTCACCCATCACCTTGGTGATGGTGTAAGGTCCATAACATAGTGGATGAAGCTTCTGATGAGGCCCTGTAAGGCATTCTTTTTGCAGGTGCAACCAAACTTTGTCTCCCACCTAAAACTGGTGTGGCACCCGGTGTTGATCATGGCATTGGTTATACTTGGCATTGGGATTATATTAAATATCCTAAACCTGTTGGTAGATGTGATGGATCCTCTCAATGAACCAGGTGAATTTTCCAGCTTCAGTTGGAGCATGCGAAGAGTCTTCCTGGGTGGTCGAAAGGGGTAGTGCAACATCCATGGGACCCAATAGTTGAAATCCCAACCCCACCTGAAATGGGTTTTGGTCAGTTGAGCTATGTATGGCTCTATTGTAGTTGTGTTGAACATAGGGAAGACTATTATCCCATGTTCATGGGTGCTTGGAATTGTACATGCATAGGATGTGCATGATCATGTGGTTGACGACCTCAGTTTGACCATCTGTGTAGGGGTGGAAGGCAGTGGATTTGGTGAGCTTGGTGTCCAACAGTGACCAGAGACTCGACCAGAAGGTGTTGAGGAACCATTTGTCCCGATATGAGATAATGGTTTGTGGGATCCCAAAGCGTACCCACACTTTTTCAAAGAATATCTTTCAAGTGGCCTTGGTTGTGATGTTCTTCTTGTAGGAGGTCAGAATCACCATCTTGGAAAAGCAATCAACAACCACAAAAACACAGTCATTTCCATGCTTGTTGGATGGAAGGACCGAAATGTAGTCCATTGAGATTGATTTCCAAGGCCTGTCAAGAGTAGGAAGAGGATTGTACAGGCCTTATTTCTTAATGGTCGGCTTGGCAATATCTTAGGCGGTGCAGGACTAGATATACTTGCTGACATCCTATCGAAGTTTCAACTAGTAGAAATGTTGTTGCAACACTGCCACTATCTTTTCCATGAAGAAGTGTCATGCCACCCGACTGTAGTGGGATTCCCAAATTAGCTTCACTCACTCACTTGATCGAACGTAGAGATGGACCAGATGGCACAACATCCCATTCTAAAGATGTAAATTAGTGACAATTGTGTTTGCGCCCAACATCTGGTAGGTGTTGGAGAAGCCAGGATCTGTCTCATAGAGGTGGGGCCATCCAGAGGTCTCATGGCCACAAGAGTCTAGTATCATGGTGAGTGTGTGACTGGAGGTTAGCTAAGGAAATCAGTGAATCGGTTGGTACTTCCTATTTTATACTTGATGTTGAGGTGGAATTGTTGCAAATATGTGGACCTCTTCTGATGGTGGTCATTCTACAATTTTCCTTTTGTTAGCATGAACTATAGTAGCTTATAATCATTATGGATGACCATCTCCTTCCTGAGAATGTAATGCCTCCATTGGAAACAATATTTCACAATGTAGTACATTTAGTTTCCATAAGTAGGGTACTTATAGATGGCATATGATAGTGTCTCACTATGATATGCCATGGGGTGGTTGTGCTAAGTGAGGACTACACCCATAGCATAGTCTAAATCATTTGTCTCGATCTCAAAGGGTTGTTGTATGTCAGGTAATGAAATCATTGGGACTAAGCACAAGCACTAATTTAGATCATTGAATGCTTGGTGTTGGGACAGGCCCCACACAAATTTGGTCTTACTACCACCCTTGGTTATTTGGTTGAGGTCCCATGCAATATGAAAGAATCCCAACACGAACCTGCCATAGAAATTGGAAAGTCCTAAGAAGATATGAAGCTCAGTGAGTGTGGTTGGGGTTGGCTATTCATGGATTACTTGGATCTTGGCTAGATCCCCATGCACACCATGCACATAAACAATGTATCCTAGGTACTGGACCTTGTCCATGCCGAAGGAACATTTTTCCAAGTTGGCATATATCTTGTGCTACTGCAGAGTGTGCAAAACCTGTTGAATATTTTGTAAGTGTTCCTCCCAAGTCTTTTTGTAGATGAGGATATCATCCAGACACACCACTACAAAAGAGTTAGTGAAAGACCACAATATACCTTCCATCATCCTCATAAAAGTTGTTGTGGAATTTGTCAAACCAAAGGTCATGACTAGACATTCAAAAAGACCTTATTTTGACTTGATGGTAGTCTTACATACATTTGTCTTCTTTGTTGGGACCTTATGGTAGCCAGACTTCAAATCAATCTTACTGAAGTATTTTCCCCCCTTGAGTTGATCAAGGAGATCGTCGATTCAAGGAATCGAGTATCAGTTCTTGGCTATGATTTTGTTTAGGGCCCGATAATCAATGCAGAGCCACCAAGTTCCATCTTTTTTCTGCACCATCACGATTAGGATTCCACAAGGTGATGAGTTGGGTCAGATGTGCCCCTTGTGGAGCAGTTATTGGATATGATGTTAGATCTCCTCATTTTCTAACAGAGAGCAGCAATAGATTGTCCCATTGGGTAGCGGTGCATCGGGGGCCGGATCGATGGAATGCTTGACCTGACAATGCATAGGTACCCCAGTAGGTGATGAGAATATGTCTTTGTATTCCTCCATGACCTTATCCACCTGCTTCTACTGCATGGAGACATCGGTCGTGGAGGCCATGGATGTGGCTACAACATTTCGCTCACTCTGAGAGTGAATCACGAAGAAGAAAAACTTCCCATTCTGAGAAATGAACTTCATGCATTGCTTGGAAAATATCAAGGAAATAGCACTAGGTGGGACTACCTCAGGTATCCTGTACAATTTTCTGTTCAAAGTTGGCCTAAAAAAAACATCATAAAATTCAATGGGATCATCATCACACAATACCTCATCTTTGAATGGCTTGATGTCGTATGAGAGGAGGCACTATTGGCTAACGTGAAGATCGCTTCCTTGGTGGAGCCATTCAATGGTGTAGGGTTGTGAGTGCGGCATTTTCGGCAGGGATAGATGCTTGATGACATTTGCTAAGATGAGGTTATTATGGCTACCACTATCAACGATGAAGTGCAGTGGATTTCCCTTCACCCACATCTGTGAATGAAATAGGCACTCGCCTTACTCTGGCTCATCAGCTTCACCGAGATGGATCTTGGTGGTAGAAATGGTGGCATTGGGTGTCGCATCAATGATCTTCTCCTCTTTTTTGGTTCTGAATCAAAGTCGGAGCCCACATCTGATTTATATGTTGTCACCTCAACCACCAATTACTTCTTTGAGTGGAAATCAACAGTGTTATGCCAGGGGCTCTTATATAAGTCGCACCACTTCCCAGTATCCTTCTTTGTCTTTCTATTGTAATTATTTTCTTGTGTCTTGGAATCTTTGTCATGAGGTTGCCCATATTTTCTCCATCCTTTTTTCTGTGGTTTGGGGATACCCTTTCCCTACTTCTGCTATGAGGGGTTCCTAGACCCAAATTGTCGCGTATTTTGTTTAATCTTTTGCTCGATTTTGATGTCATATCGATAGGTCACGCCTAAAGATGAGATGTCCAAAAACTCCATTTATTTATGGATGTATCTATGCATACCATTGTGGTACTTGAGCACCAGATGTCGCTCAAAATATTTGATACCCAGCTTGGTGTGCAAGGTATGGAAGACATTGGTGAACTCTGGCATTGTTTGGCCTCTTTCCGGCCGCACTATGGTCCATCTTGTATACATGTCATCATAACTTCCAACAAGGTAGTATTTTTCCTTAATAGCATCCTTGAAGGAACCCCAAGTGGGTGCAACTGCAAATAATGTGGATCCCTCTATTTCCTTTTGCTTGCAGAAAGTCTCCCACCAATCTTTGACATGGGGGACAACCTTGAGGAGCAAAAATGTAATGTTTTCTTTATCGAAAAAGTTGTGGACAGAAAAACACCCTTCTAGAAGGTTTAACCATTTATCTACAGCATCTATTTCCCCTTAAAATATAGGAATATCAAAATTGATATGTACCTTGAAGGGGGCGGTGCCTCTTCTTTAGGTGGATGCATCACTTGTCGGCAACGGTCGAAGGATTTGTGCAAATTTTTCCATCATCCCATTCCTTTGTCGCTCGAGGGATTCCTCAAGCAACATTTTGAAAGGATCTCCTATCCCATCATATTTATTTTCTCCCTCTATGGATGGTTTCTTGGGCATGCGAGAGAATTTTTCCTCAAGAGAAACAAGCTCGAGACCCAACTCTCTATACCATGATCGTGTCGCAGACATGCACTAAAAAATGACAAGGAGCAAACCGCTTTGATACCACTAATCTAGATTTATGAGCGGAACAAAATGAAAACACAAAATTATAATAATAAAACAGAGGAACATTGAATAATAACATAGATACAGTAAAACCTGACTTCTATTAAATAAGAAATATGTTGAAACTATAAAATGCATACTGAAAACAAGCTTGCTAGAATGGTGGCAACTTCTCTCTGAGAAGAGATGTGACAGCTACGTTCATTCGCAAGACAATCAATATAATGAGGCTCTGAAGGAATTTTTACAATAAACATGAATTTCAAAACCTTGGACATCCAAAAACCTAACCCCAGGAGATGAAGCACCAAAATTCATGTGGGCCCTGTTGGGGTAAGTTAGTACATCAACTTCCCAGGGTCGTAACGTTTGCATACGATCTCCATTTAGGGAACACGGTAGCTAGTTGGAAAGGTATTTACGAGGAGCTACATTTCATAGGCTCAATTAGAGCCTTTAGCTCTCGTTAAGGTGCCCAATTGTGAAAAATGTTGTTTAGGCCCTCAAAATGGACACGGAAGTTTGGGACCCGAAAAAATGCTAAAAATAGTAAGTTGTCAAAAAACTGTTTAGATCTAGGCCACCGAGATCCTCCTGGATCACCCATATAAATAAATTCCTTGGTTATTCACTCGAATTATTGGTCAAGATTCTTCAACAATTATTTCTCTATTGGCATTGTATATATTGCATTTCATTGTTCATGAGAACACAATCTTTGACTAGGCGAGGATTATCTCAAATGAGGTTACTATGCAGCTAATAAAGTTCAATACTGAGAATAAATTGTATATGTTATCTTATTCGGTGTTCTCCATCACTTGTTGTCATGTTTTTAAGGGATTAACCATTGCTAAAAGGGTAAACTCAAAGGTGGGCCCTGTAACCATGTCGTATCAAGCTCTGTGGAGGCAAAAGGTTGGCCACCATTTTTATGAAGTATATAATGATTTCATCTCTGAGTTTAAAAAGTTACTATTTCGAGAAGACACTTCCCAACTCTCATTAGAAGCCTCATATTTTTAGAACGGAAAAGGAGTTCTTGAAAAAATAGATGATTATAATATCATCTGGGTTTTTTGTTCTCACGGAAAACCCATATTTTTCCATAATATGTGTCTAAAAAATTGTTTCTTATAGAAGTGAAAAGACAGTATAAATTATGGTTTCATACCTTTTACAAGAAAATAAAAAAACAGTTCATCTCTCTTCCCTAAAAGGTTGGCGAAGTTCTCATAAGAGGAATTGATAAGATTGACAAATATGCTTCCTATTTCTACCATCTCAACATGAGGTATGCAGAGGAGATCAGGGCGTTTGACCCTAATCACCTTTTTTATAAGCATATAGTTGCATTCGTGCTCAACCCCTCACTCATCAACACTCTTATATATGGAGAAGAAGACAGTGATAGTCATGACCCTAATGTTCAAGAAGTTGACAGAAATCCATTGATACTCGGAACATGTTACCATCAAAGTTGTCTTCCATTCACAAGGTCACAGGGGATGCATTGGACTTTTCAATCGCTAATATCGAGGAGGAAAATTCCCAACTAAAAGAAAGAATCAAGGAATTGGAAGCAACTTGTATGCCTCCACCCATTCTGGCTACCCTAGTTGCCATGATTCGGATCAAGTTTTCAAGAAATCTCAGGATCAAGTTCAAGAGTCAAAGGAATTTCAAATTTGATTATTTCCACTCAACATTTTGTCGAGGAAAATATAAAGAAAAGGATGCCATTGATTTTAGAGTTATGTGATATGGAAAAAAATTGTGCTTCTATCGGCCTAAGAGTGCAGAAGGAATATTTGGGTGCATATTTGAAAAATGATGAAAGTTTTTATGTTGATGGAGTAGCAATGTTTGCAGCAAAGGTCTTAGCAATGATGGACTAGATGAGAAAATAAGAAGATATACCCTCCCATATTCGTATCAAACAATTAAAGTTATGTTGGGTTGAAAGAATTAATGTTTTAAAGGGATTGTTAACGCAATTTGATGATGTGTCATGAAAGAGAATAGAATCATATTCAAATATTATTGTATTGGATATTGTTGTCACCACCATTGAAGTCTCGAACCCAAAATTCGTTTCATATTCAATTCTTATGACTCAATGGCAATTTGAGGAACAAATTGAAGGACTGAAGAAAGCATCAGCTGAAAAGTTCGACACTATGGTTGAGCTCACACATGATGATATTGATAGTTCGTTTGTCGAGTATACCAATAAAAATAAAAAGATTGAAAATAATTTGCAACATTTATCTATTGACTATAGAGAAGTCGAGCACGAGTTGTTTAATATTAAAGTGAAACAAGAAGTGATTGTTTCCCCGTTAAGGGACTATATTGAAAAATGGTTAAACAACTATATTGCCAAGATTTCTGAAATAACAATAGAAGCAGTTACAACCGGCCCTCTAACTTCCACAAACAAGAGTACAAAATTCACAGCAACAAGCAAGTAAAAAAGGAGAGATTCCATCATAATAAGTCTATGTTGATCACATTTTTCTATCACATTTTTCTTCCCTTATCAATTTTTCATCCAGTTATTCTTTTTCATTAACTAGAAAAGTATAACGGAATCCTGATAAACTTCCTCTTTGTCTTCTTTTTATATTCTATTGTTCGAGATCCACCCATTCTCCTCTTTCTACTTCATACTTTCTTGTACATGTTTTATTTATGGTCTATGGGAGCCCCAATCCCAGTCCATTGGACAAACACCTAAATTTCATGCACTGCAATAGACATTATTATTTTTTGAGAAATCCCAGAGAACTAATTCGGGAACAATTTTGACTATATTTTATAACTTTGAGTTTTGAGTATATAGTATTTGAAATTGGTCTATCATAATCTTCTTTTGAGCTCTATAAGTATTACTCTTTAAAATTTCTCTCATGCAAATGGACTATCTTCTTTTATTTTGAATGTGACCAAAATCTTTATTTTTGCTATGATGGATGTGAGGACATTTTTATTTTCTGTAATGTGTGATGTTTGAAATTCCTAGTCCACTTCTCAAGAATTCTCTTTTATAAATATACTTTTACTTTTCATCATTTTGATTTTTCTTGAGCATTAAATATTGGACTATATTAAGTGATATTGTCCCATATTATTATTGATTTGAAATTATGAAGAATATCATAAGCCAAAGAGGATTAACACCTCTCTAAAAACAGAGGAGGATTCATATCCTCGTGAGGTTATCGTTTTGGTCCTAATGGATTCAAGCGTCAACATTTTTGGCGACCATACTGGGGACAAACTTGAAGATTTTAAGTTGGTTTTAGACCATAAAATTGTATGAATTTGCCTCGGGATAACCATCCTCAGTAATAAATTGGATTGAACAACCAACGAAGAATTCTACACCAGTTATATAATATTGCAATAACAACAGCTAGAACTAGAGAAGAACTAGAAAGGTCTTGGGAAACACTAGTTCAAGAAGAAGAAAGAGAAATTCTTTGAATACAAAGAAGAGATGAAAGTCAATATCGGAGAAATGAAAGACAAGCTCGAAAAATGAAAGATCAAGGTGGGAATTGCAGCTGGACAAATACAGAGGACCAATCACTAGAAGAAAGATCAAGCAACTACGCACCTCAGAAATTGAAAAGAATCCTCTTGAAGAAAAGGATAAACTTTCAGGCATGGTTGATAGAGAAGACCGAAGAGAAGAAATACATGAAGAAAGATGAAAAGAAAGGAGACATGAATTAAGACAAGAAGAAAGGAGAGAGGAAATGAGACATGAAAAAAGACAAGAACAAAGGTATAGAAACCTAAGAAGAGTAAGAGACTCTCCCCTTAACCTTCGAGGAGAACAACATGAGATCCCTTTTCTTCCTAAAGGTACTGTGAAGACATTTTCCGAAGACGGAATGATTGATGCTAAAATACATGTTGATTTGTTTTTGGATGTTTGTGACTTCCATCTTATCGAATATGATGATGTGATGGTAAGGTTGGTTCTCCAAACTTTGTCGGGCCAAGCTTATGAATGGTACACATCATTTCCCACAAGATCAATTGGCTCATTTATGATCTTGAAATGATGTTCTTAAACATGTTTTCTCCTCCAGTCGCTTATCATACTCTTCTTACCAACTTAACCCAATTTTTTCTAAAGAAAAGTGAGAGGATAAGATATTTTGATTCCAAATTCAATAAAATGTTGAACAAAATCCACGAAGAAAAGAAGCCTAATGATCTAGTAATACTTGGTTTCTACAAAAATGCCATGCCATCCAATGTGAAATCCACTTGCATAGCTTCTCAAATTGATACTTTAGATGAAGCAATGATCAAAGTTACAGAGATTGAGGAAATAATGATTGAAACAAGCGTTGACCTTGACATTATCCTTGGAAGAGTACAAAGGCAGATGGATAGCTTGAATATTTTTTATCAAGGAGCATCTAGTTCAAAGGAGAATGAAGAGAAAAATCCACAACCTAGTGAAAATAAAGCGGTTGGTGGAGAATTAATTAAAGGAACTATCTTGGATGTGAAAACCAATCTCGTTGCAGCTCAGGAGATGAAGCAAAGAATGTAGATTTCTCAGATGAACGGAACCATCAGACAAATGCATAATGAAATAACAAGTCTAAGAAGGAATGATAATTACATGTCTAATCTGAGGATGTCAGTTCCAGAACAAAGAAGGAACCCTACCCAAGAACAAAGAATGAGGTTTGAAAATGTCGACAACCAACAAAGACAAAGGGTTCCTAGACCACCAACTCCAAACGCAGTAATACATGATGAGCCATACAATGAGAAAATGGTCGAACTAGAAAATGATTATATACCAGAAGAAATTTTTTAATCTGTACATACAAATGGATGTGAGACATCAATGTACATATTTGAAGAAGATGAAAGTGATCCTTTCTCGCAAGAAAATGTTGTCCAAACATGGGCACTTGTAAATAAGTCCAAGAATAAAGAGAATTATGAAAAAGAAAAAGATAAGGAGAAAGAGAGTGATAAAAGTAAAATGATCGGCACATAAATTAAAAAGAAACAAAGGACTCTCAACCCCCTTTAGATGATATACAATGTGGTTGATGATCCAAGAAAGTTAAGGATTACTCTTCCTTTTTTAGTAGAACAAATTCCCCAACAGAGAGAAAATATTCTAAAATTGTTGGATGAGCCAGCTGGGAGAATTGAAGAAATGATTGCAAACCCGAAGCAGAGTTGGAATACATCAGTGGTAAAATTAAGAGACAAAGTTGCACCTTTCTACATTTCAATAGAGAATCATGACGTTGTTCTCCACAACTTTCTGGTAGATTATGGTGCGACAAACAACATCATGCCTTTGGCGGTGATGGAGGAACTTGGCACGAGCTACACCAAGTATTATCAAACAGGTGAAAGCATCTATGCAATTTATTCTAGGAATGTACTAGCCTATGGAGAAATTAAGTATTTTTATGTCTGGATTACCGTCGCTCCCCATATCATCACAGTTTTCACTATTGTGGTGGTGGACCTTCCTACAACATACAGAGTTGTCCTTGGAAGAGATTGGTCTTCCATGATTAGTGGCTATATAATGAATGATGGAATTTGTATGATGTTTCCTGATAAATACAGAGCAATGATCAAGGCTCCCCGCGAACCCGGGAGATTGTTTTCTTTCAAAAAGAAGGATAACGAACTGATGGAAGATTATATAGATGTTGGTATTGGGAATTATGGCATCCTGTAAATGGAGCAAATTGAGGACATAAAGAGGGAAGATATTAATTTGACAGCTATTTGATAATTTTGTTCGATGGAGCTTGTTCAAGCTCAAGGAGTGGAATTGGGATTGTACTCAAAATCCCCTAGAAGATCGTATACCCGCATGCCATCAGATTTGAGTTCCCTTGTACAAATAATAAAGCAGAGTATGAAGCCCTAATTAAAGGGATGATCCTGGTGTTGGAAATGAAGATTGAACATTTGATTATGATCGGGGACTAGGAGTTGGTAATAAATCAGATCACTCAGAAGTATAAGATTAAAAAGGAAAGGCTCAAGCTATATTTCAAAAGAGTGAATGAATTCATGGGGGCCTTTAGTTCCTTCAATGTATATTTTATTCCAAGGGATAAAAATGAAAAAGAAGATTCTTTAGCGTTGGTTGCTTCATTGTCAATCCAGATGACATCAAAAGTGAAATATATTTTTAAGTGGAAATATTTTTTTGACACTCAGTGACAGATAACCAAGATTATCTCCAAGTATTTGAGAATGATGAAGAATTAAAAGATTTTTTGGAAAATGAAAATGATGTTGAAGATAATAATATTTCTCATGTTCCAAAGAATTTTGTCCAATATGAGTCTCTTTTCATAAGAGATGATCATACAAAAATTCTCAAGGAAGAAGTATCAGTCCAAAAAGTACAAGAAACGAAGAAAGTCAATATTGGAACCGCTAGTTCCCCAAAGTATGTAAATTTGGGAGTTGACTGTACATCCAAAGAACTTGATCAATATATCTCCCTTTTCAAAGAATATTTGATGTTTTTTCTTGGAGTTATGATGATCTAAAATCCTATGATAAATCAATATTTCAACATATTATTCCATTAAGAGAAGGAGCAAATCCCTTTAAGTAGAAAATAAGAATGATGAATCCCAAGTTAAAACCATTGGTGAAGATTGAGTTGGAGAAATTGAATAAAGATGGAATAATATATCCCATCAGACATTCTGACTAGCTCTCAAACCCAGTGGTTGTAAGGAAAAAGACTGGGGAAATTTGAATATGTGTGGATTTTAGAGATCTCAATAAAGCAAGTGTAAAAGATAATTATCCTCTGCCTAACATGGAATTCCTTCTTCAACAATTTATTGGGTTTTTTTGTATGTCCATGTTAGATGTATTTTTTGTATACAATCATGTTTTAGTTACAGAGGAAGACAGGTGTAAGACGACTTTCATAACACCTTGGGAGACATATGTGTACGCTTGGATGCCATTTGGTTTGAAAAATTATAGAGAGACTTTCCAAAGGAATATGGACCACGAATTCAAAGGTTTGATAGGAACATTCATGGTGGATTACTAGGATTATCTAACGGTCCATTCAAAGGCAACAAAAGAACATATATGTCATCTGAGGCAAGTGTTTGAAAGATGTAGATTGTCTGGGGTTTCTCTGAATCCAAAGAAATGTTTGTTTGTTGTAGCTGAAGGGAAGTTGTGGGGGAATATTTTATGTAAAGAAGGAATTTATATTGATCCATAGAGTTTTAAGGCTATCAATGAACTTAATCCTCCATCTTCTAAAAAAGGAGAGCAATCGTTTTTCGGAAAGATAAATTTTGTGTGGAGGTTTTTTCCTAATTATGCGAGCATAGTAAAACCAATTAATATATTGTTAAAGAAATACCAAAGGTTCAAATGGACTTCATACACATAGGAGGCCTTTAATAACATTAAAAGAGTAATTACTACAACACCAGTGCTCATCGGTCTAGATTTTCAAAGATATTTTATCATGTATTCTTTTGCTATAGAAAGTGTCGTGGCATCAGTCCTTACCCAAATAAATGTTAAAGGTGAATAATTACCAATCATATTTATGAGTAAGACCCTCCATGACTATGAATTAATATACTCAGAGTTGGAAAAACAAGCCTTGTCTCTCGTGAAAGCAGTAGAACATTTTCAAACCTATATTTTAAATTCTCATGTCATAACATATGTTCCACCCTCCCTAGTAAAGATGATTTTGAACCAACAACTAAAAGAAGGGAAATGGGAAAATTGGCTAGAAAAAATTCAAAAGTGTGACATTGAAATCAAGCCTTTGAAAGAATTCAGAGGGAAAAGATTGTGCAAACTCATTGCAGATAGTGATGCCTTGAATGGAGTGATTTCGGTTTCAATTGGAAAGCATATATTTAGCTCGGAGTGTTACAAATATATTGTATTCTATTTAAAATCTGGTCAATTTCCCACCAACATGACTCCAAAGGAAAGAAGAGATTTAAATATGAAGTCAAGTCAGTATGTTTTGATTACTTAAATATTGTTCAAAAGAAACTATGATGGCATGTTGTTGATATGTGTAGATGAAAGGTAGGCCCAAGAACTGATACAATAATTTCATGAAGGCATATGTGGAGGACATTTTTCACCTACTACTATAGCACATAAAATAATAAGAGTTGTATATTATTGGCCATCAATTTTCAAGGATTCATATGTGATGGTGAGAAGATGCCTTCCCTGTCAACAATTCTCGGGAAATATGAAGAGTTCTGAAATTCCTTTGCAACCCATATTAGTATAAATACCATTCACACAATGGGGGTTGGATGTCATTGGGCCAATAAACCCAAAATAAAGTAAGGAGCACATGTATATTCTCACTGCTATAGAATATTTCATGAAATGGCAGGAAGCAACATCATTGAAAAAGGCCAATCTGATGAATTAATTAAATTCCTCTAAGATAATATTTTGTCGAGATTTGGTGTTGCGGAGAAATTTGTTACAGACAATGGCTCATTTTTCATTGGATTAAAGATCACATTTTTTTGTGGAGAATATGGTATTGTGATGGGACAATCATCGAATTATTATCCACAAGGAAATGGCCTTACCGAGTCTACAAATAAGGCATTGATTCAAATCCTAAAGAAGACTATTGATCGAAATCAGAAAAATTGTCACTTGAAGTTGACAGATTATTTGTGAGCAAGCAGAATGACTCCAAAGGATAGCAATGGATGTCTCCTTACATGTTAGTTTGTGGAAAGGAAGAAAAGAAGTCAATTAGCCTTGAATTGAATGCTTTGGCTTATGCATTCAACCTGGAGGACACTAAAGATACTCCCACTTTGCAGAAGATATTGAATCAATTGTTGAAATTAGAAGAAGAAATAAGTGAGGCTTTGAAGAAAATATCACAGAGGCAGCAAAATGTTAAAAAATATTTCGATCAAAGTGAAAAAAATCAATAATTTTCAAAAAGATGAATTGGTGTTGCTATGGATCAAAGTGAAAGAGAAGTCATCAATGCATACGAAGTTTGGAGCACTTTGGACTGGGCCTTACCTCAATGAGAAAATTGTGGGTTTCAACTCATACATGATGAAATGTATGAAGGGAAAGATGTCTATGTTTCATGTCAATGGGAAAGACTTGAAAATTTTCTTCGCTTGAGATACTATCCTTTCTTTGTACATAGTTTTATTTTTATTTTGTACATTCTCATTATTTCGACTCCATTTCCCAAAGGATAAAATATCTGGTCATGAGATTCTGGATTCTTGACATCTTGTTGGGGGTTATCATCCCATAGTTGGAGCCAGTTGTTGAACTAATTTTTTTCTTCCCCTTCCCTTATTTTTTCCCTCTTCTTTATCACCTTTATTTCCCCTCTATAAATTTTCTTCCCCACATATCACATACATCCTTTCCCTTTATTATTTTTATTAAACTTACCATTCTTAGTCATTTTTTCCATATTTACGGGTTGGAAGACTCGCAGACTCATGGACGGGTTTTATGTTTCCTTTTTTTATAAGATCATTATGTGCCAACACATAGTTTATTTCCTCTATCGTGGACTTTCATCTGGTGCCTTTTCATCTCTCACAAGCCATTCGATAAACCTCAACACTTAACCATTTCACAGCCACTTCATCTATTATGAACTCTCGGACTCGCGGACTTGCATTTTCGTTCCCAACTCTCACTCTTACTCTCTGCCATGATGTATCCCATTCTTTTACATTTTTCGGGTCACTTTAATGTTATTCTTACGGACTCAGCTACTAAATTTATTTATGAAAAGGCCATTAATTAATGATGTTTATATCGAGGCAATTCACATTTATTTCAATTTAATGATTTCATCCAAATAAATCTAACTTAAGGGTCACTTTACTGTGCTAAGTAGTATTACAAATAATTTCGCCAACTTGTCGAAGACAACCATGAGAAAAAAATATTTATGTGGGGATACCTTGAACCTATTCGCTAGAGAAGAACAAAACTACCATTGGTCCAAGTTATATTGGTACTATTCAAACTTGTTGGATAAAGAAAACAATAAACTCTAGACATCAGGGATATCTCTTGCCGGTTGCATCCCAAAGGTTTTTGAATGCAAATATATTGTTACCTAGTGCATCGATAAACTTGTCCAGAATAGAAGAACCATCCCATTGCAAAGTGAATCCCTTGTTTCACTGGCACCTTCAATTTTCAAGAATATGTTGAGATTGTCGAAGCTGAACCTGGTCTGTAAAGGGGAAGAAGTCATGAATTTTCTGAAAAGTAAAAATAATGGAATAGAACTGCTACAAGAATATCTACAAGATCCTACCTCATTGTTAGAAGACCTATCTAGGATTCAGGTTAGTTCCTTAAAAGACTCATATAAATAAATTGCTTGGTTATTCACTCGAATTACTAGTCAAGATTCTACAGCAATTATTCCCTGATTAGCATTGTATATATTACATTTCATTGTTCACGAGAACCCAATCTTCGACTAGGCGAGGATTATCTAAAATGAGGTTACTACGCAGCTAATAAAGTTCAAGACTGAGAATAAATTTTATATGCAATCTTATTTGGTGTTCGTCATCACTTGATGTCATGTTTTTAAGGGATTAAGCATTTCTAAAATCTTAAACTCAAAGGTGGACCATGTAACCATCTGGTATCAAGCTCTGTGGAGGAAAAAGGTTGGCCACCATTTTTATGAAGTATATAATGATTTCATGTTTGAGTTTAAAAAGTTACTATTTGGAGAAGACACTTCCTGGCTCTCATTAGAAGCCTCATCTTTTTCAAAACGGAAAAGGATTTCTTGAAAAAATGGATGATTATAATATCATCAAGGTTTTTTGTTCTCATGAAAAAACCATATTTATTCCATATTGTGTGTCTAAAAAATTGTTTGTTATAGAAGTGGCAAGACAATATAAATTATGGTTTCATACCTTTTACGAGAAAAGAAAAAAACAGTTCATCTCTCTTCCCTAGAAGATTGGGGAAATGATTATAAGAGAAATTGATAATATTGAAGAATATGCTTCCTATATCAACCATTTAAACATGAGGTATGCAGAGGAGATCAAGGGGTTTGACCCTGATGATTAGGGGATCAAATTTTGCTCAAAAATTCAAAGTGCTCGGAATCACTTCAAATCGAACGAGAGCGTAGGCCTCATCATTGCGAACCCAACGCAACTCGTTTCGTCTCAAACAGACATCGGGAGCGAGAGATATTGTGATTTGTTCGGATCGTCAAATAGGCAAAAAAAAGGACGCTGACTATGCAGTCCATACAGGATGACTTGGCAGGGGCCGTACAATGACGTGGCAGAGACTGTATGATCTTACACTGATGTAGCATGTGACGACGTGATATTTTTTGATTGGCAGATGTGGTCGAATTAAGCTGTGACACGTGGCATCATTTTTGGTCAATGGTATGGTGCCATGTGGCCCAGTCATGGGCTACCACGTGGCACCCCGTTATTGGCTATTGGTTGTTGTTTAAAATTGTATGGAGTCCATGAGGGTCGAACCCCGGACCTCCCCTTTGGCTCCACATTTTGGTAGAGTGTGGGCTACCACTAGCCCACACGGTGTTCCTTGTTATGTATACGGGCTATAAACTATTTAAGTTTATGTTATGTTGTATATGGCGGGGGGTCGGGCTGGGGCTTAGCCCTGACTCATGATTTTATTATGTTACATATGACCATACCATAGAATTTGCGCGGGATTTGGTGTTACACACGGAGCCCATCCCCCGGTCTCACTAAACTACCATATGACCATGCCTCCATTGATTGTGCACGAGGTTTTCAAATGTTGGCCCATGGTTATATGTGTGACCGCATGTGACCATAACGGAGAGTGCGGAAGTTTAAAATGGTTGAGTTTTGTTTGCTAGCCCGAGGTCATATTGTGGACCCATATGCCCGAGAGCTTGGCGGTTAGGGGCTGGCGCGCCCATAACCGTCCTACAGTTCGCACCGTTGGCGAGGTTGCGTTCGGTGCCAGGTTTTTACACTTTAAATAGCGTGTGTACTAGGTTGCATGAAAAAGGGTGCAATTTGTAGATGCAGAGACAGCAAGCTTGAAGAGGAGACTTCAAGGAAGCCTAATTTCTTCATTTTTTGGCCAAACGAGGTGCCGAAAAAGCCTAGCTAGGGGTTTTTGGATGCTTTGAAGCCATTGGAAAAGTCTGTTGGTCAATTTGAGCATTGTAAAGCACGTTTTTGAGCACTTTGAGAAATTAATAATAATGATCCATTGGAAGCTGGACCGGGATATGTAGCCCAAGAGAGGGGTGAACTCCTTTATCATTTGTTATGTTTATGTGCTTATGTTCATTGATTATGCTGTTGTTTATTTGTGTCTTAAATGAGTAAATCCTATTAATGATGTGTTTCAAAGTTGATCCATTTGATTTTAACACATAAACTTTACTTGAAAATATTTCCAAGTTTACAAGTCTTCTTCAATTTTAGATCAAGTTGGTATCAGAGCACTGGTTTTTGAATACTTGATTGTTTGCAAGTGTTTTGTTTTCTGATGCTCACAAGGTTGAAACTCACAAGAGGAGAAGGTCAACTTGTGGAGCCAATTTCACATCCTTCAAGGAGGAAGCATATACAATCACCGCAAGTTTCAAGGAGGCACTCACCAAGTATGGCTCATGAAGAACGTCATGAACGTGTTCCTGCAGAAGACGAAGATCTCAGAAAGGTTGTCATGGAAATGAGAGAGATGATGAAGATCTTGATGGAAAGGAATGCATTATTGCAAGGTGAAGGCTCCAAACCTTCAAAGAATAAGGGAGACAGTGGTGACAAAACTCCAAATGGAGGGAATGGTGCTTCTCCACCACCCTCTCCTTCATCTTCTTCTTCTTCTTCTACCAATTCAAGATCTCTTCCGAATTCTCCAAAGGGACATGGTAAAACTCCTTCGCAAATTCCTTCATTAAAGCTTGATATAAAATTTGAATTGCCAATATACAATGGAGAAGTTAATGCTGAGAAGTTAGATAATTGGATACGTCCTATTGAGGTATATTGTAGAATACAAAAAATTCAAGATGATGAAACCAAAATTCAGCTTGCTTCTTTAAGATTGGATAGTGCGGCACTCATTTGGTGGGAATCCAAGACTAAAGAGGACATGAAGAAGCATGGTAAAATTTTAATTTCTTGGAATGATTTTATTATTGCAATTAAAAAACAATTTTATCCATTGGCATATAAGCAAAAGGATACTATGGAATGGAAAAATTTTAGACAAGCTAAAGGACAGAGTGTGTAAAGCTTTACTCAAGAATTTAAGAGAAGAGATTTGGTTTTGGGAGTAGATTTGTCTTCTCAAGAAACTTTACTCAAATACATTGGAGCTTTACATAGTTATTTGAGACATACTATACTCATGTTTAATCCTTCAAATCTAGATGAAGTTTGTGTTCAGGCTACTC
>ML791460.1:119621-167257 GCA_009831015.1 Picea engelmannii
GGATTGAGGTTGGAAGGGTGAGGGAACTATACCCTCATCTTCACATAGACTGAAAATAGTCTTTTGGAGGTCCAAAAGCTTCCTAATGGGGAGGTGTGATCAGGGGATCAAATTTTGCTCAAAAATTCAAAGTGCTTGGAATCACTTCAAATTGAACGAGAGCGTAGGCCTCATCATTGCGAACCTAACGCAACTCGTTTCATCTCAAACAAACATCAGGAGCAAGAGATATTGCGATCTGTTCGGATCGTCAAACAGGCAAAAAAAAGGACGCTGACTGTGCAGTCCGTACAAGCTGACTTGGCAGGGGCCGTACAATGACGTGGTAGAGACCGTACAATCGTATGTTGATGTAGCATGTGATGACATGACAGTTTTTGATTGGCATATGTGGTCGAATTAAGTTGTGACACATGGCATCATTTTTTGTCAATGGTATGGTGTCACGTGGCCCAGTCATGGGCTGCCACGTGGCACCCCGTTATTGGCTATTGGTTGTTGTTTAAAATTGTATGGAGTCCGTGGGGGTCAAACCTCGGACCTCCCCTTTGGCTCCACGTTTTAGTAGAGTGTGGGCTACCACTAGCCCACACGGTGTTCCTTGTTATGTATACGGGCTATAAACTATTTAAGTTTATGTTATGTTGTATATGGCGGGGGGTCAGGCCGAGGCTTAGCCCCGACCCATGGTTTTATTATGTTACATATGACCATACCATAGCATTTGTGTGGGAGTTGGTGTTACACACGGAGCCCAGCCCCCGGTCGCACTAAACTACCATATGACCATGCCTTCGTTGATTGCGCGCGGGGTTTTCAAATGTTGGCCCATGGTTATATGTGTGACCGCATGTGACCATAATGGAGAGCGTGGAAGTTTAAAATGGTTGAGTTTTGTTTGCTAGCCCGAGGTCATATCGTGGACCCATATGCCCGATAGCTTGGCGGTTAGGGGCTGGCGCGCCCATAACCATCCTACAATTCGCACCATTGGCGCAGTTGCGTTCAGTGCCGGGTTTTTACGCTTTAAATAGCGTGTGTGCTAGGTTGCATGAAAAGAGGTGCAATTTGTAGATGCAGAGACAACAAGCTTGAAGAGGAGACTTCAAGGAAGCCTAATTTCTTCATTTTTTGGCCAAACGAGGTGCCGAAAAAGCCCAGCTAGGGGTTTTTGGACGCTCTGAAGCCATTGGAGGAGTTTATTGGTCAATTTGAGCATTGTAAAGCATGTTTTTGAGAACTTTGAGAAATTAATAATAATGATCCATTGGAAGCTGAACCAGGAGATGTAGCCCAAGAGAGGGGTGAACTCCTTTATCATTTGTTTTGTTTATGTGCTTATGTTCATTGATTATGATGTTGTTTATTTGTGTCTTAAATGATTAAATCCTATTAATGATGTGTTGCAAAGTTGATCCATTTGATTTTAACACATAAACTTTACTTGCAAATATTTCCAACTTTACAAGTCTTCTTCAATTTTAGATCACCTGATCACCTTTTTTACAATCATATAGTTGTAGTCGGGCTCAGGCCCTCACTCATAAACACTCTTATATATTGAGAAGAAGAGGGTGATAGTCATGACCCTAGTGTTCAAGAAGTTGACAGAAGTCCTGGTGATATAGAGACTATCATAAGCACCATAGAACCCCATAAGGAGAGAGGCAATCCATCCAACGAAAATAGTGCTCAAATGTCTGATGTTTCTCGAAGAAGTGTTCTACCCAAGGTAAACCCTCAGCCTGGAAGGACCTAGCAAAGTAAAACCCTCCTCAGGGGAATTTAGAAAATCCCCACAAATTAAAGTTTAAAAGAAAAAGAACTAATTCTCAGCAAGGGGGATGAGAAATACATGCACCTAAACCTGATATGTTGTTGGATGACATGGACCTGGATGTGGATATCGAAAATATCAACTTCTCAGATGAAGAAGAACCTGCTACAGAAAATGTACCACATATTTCTACACTTGTTGTCCAAGATGAGATTTTTTTCCGATGAAGAAACTTTTGCTAGTCAGAATGCCTCATTTGATAAAGATTCTAAGAAAATGACCTTTTAAAGGACCTCAAATAGAAAGAGGGGGGAAATGTGGTCTACCATTGATACTCGAAATATGTTACCATCAAAATTGTCTTTCATTCACAAGGTCATAGGGGATGCATTGGAATTTTCAATTGCTAATATGGAGAAGGAAAATTCTCGACTAAAAGAAAGAATCAAGGAATTGGAAGAAACTCTTATGCCTCCACCCATTCCAGCTATTCCAGTTGCCATGATTTGTTCTAATAAGCGTTTTCAAGAAACCCCAGGATCAAGTTCAAGAGTCAAAGGAATTTCAAATTTGATTATTGCCACTCGACATTTTGTCGAGGAAAATATAAAGAAAATGATGTCATTGATTTTAGAGTTATGGGATATGGAAAAAATATTTGCCTCTTTCAGCCTAAGAGTGTAGAATAGTAAGGAACATTTGGGTGTAGATCTGAAAAATGATGAAATTTTGTATGTCGATGGAGTAGAAATGTTTGCAGCAAAGGTAGTAGCAATGACAGACCAAATGAGAAAACAAGAATATCTACCCTTCGAGAGCCGTATCAAACAAGTAAAGGCATGTTGGATTGAAAGAATAAATGTTTTAAAGGGATTGTTAATGAAATTAGATGATGTGTCACGAAAGAGAATGGAAGCATATTCAAAGATTATTGGCTTGGATATTGTTGGAACCATCATTGAAGTCTCGGACCCAAAATTCATTTCAAATTCTATGCTTATGACTCAACAACGATTTGAGGGAAAAAATTGAAGGACTAAAGAAAGCATCAGCTAAAAAATTTGACAGTATGGTTGAGTTCACACATGATGATATCGACAATTAGGTTGTTGAGTATACCAATAAAAATGAAGAGATTGAAAATACTTTGCAACATCTATCTATTGACTACAGAGAATTCGGGCACAAGTTGTTCAATATTAAAGTGAAACAAGAAGTGATTGTTTCCCCGTTAAGGGACTATTTTGAAAAATGGTTAAACAACTCTATTGCCAAGATTTTCGAAATATCGGTAGAAACAATTACAATCAGCTCTCTAACTGCCACAAATAAGAGTACAAAAGATGCATCAACAATCAAGTAAAAAATGAGAGATTCCATCATAGTAAGTCTATGTTGATCACATATTTATTCCCTTATCAGTTTTTCATTCAGTTATTCTTTTTATTTAACTAGAAAAGTATAATTGATTCCCGATAAACTTCCTCTTTGTCTTATTTCCATATTTTGTTGTTCGAGATCTGCTCATGCTCCGCTTTCTACTTCATACTTTCTTTTACATGTTTTCTTTATGGTCCGCGGGAGCCCCAATCCCAGTCCATTGGACAAATGCCTAAACTTCATGCACTGTAATAGACATTATTATTTTTTGAGAAATCCCAAAGAACTAATTCGAGATCAATTTTGATCGTATTTTATAACTCTAAGTTTTGAGTATAAAGTATTTGAAATTGGTCTATCATAATCTTCTTTTGAGCTCTATAAGTATTACTCTTTAAAAGTTCTCTCATGCAAATGGACCATCTTCTTTTATTTTGAATGTGATTAGAATATTTATTTCTGCTATGATGGATGTGAGGACATTTTTATTTTCTGTAATGTGTGATGTTTCAGATTCTTGGTCCACTTCTCAAGAATTATCTTTTATAAATATACTTTTACTTTTCAACATTTTCATTTTTCTTGAGCATTAAATATTGGACTATATTATGTGATATTGTCCCATATTATTCTTGATTTGAAATTAAGAATATTATCATAAGCCAAAGAGGAGCACAAATTCTCTAAAAACGTAGGAGGATTCATATACTTGTGAGGTTTCCATTTCATTCCTAACGGATTCAAGCATCAATAGGAGGGGGCGTGGCCATACCACTCTCCCCCTTTCTATATATGAAAAATACACCTTGAATATTTTGAAGAGAAAAAAAACCTTTGATCATGAGCATGAGGTTGTTTGGGGGGATCATAACCAACCCCCTTTTTATTTTAATATTTTAATTATTATTTTAATTACCCCCCTTTAATTTTTTATGAGAACATCATACCCTTATAATTAAACCTTAATGTGAACCTTTTCGGATTTGAACCAATGGGCAACGACTTGATTTTTTTATGCACACTGCATGACGATGATACAGAAGCACAATATAGGCTCAGATATTTAAATGACCACTTTCCTAGAGATATTAAAAGAATGTGCACCAACAAGATCACTCGAAGAAGTTCTCAAGATAGGCACCAGATCACACTTGGCGAGGTTCATAACTTGGCCTCTGGTTTACATCGACACAGTTCTCAACTTGGCCTCTGGATCACCCAGAGCAGTTTCCAAGATGTCCTCCAGTTCACACTGGAGGATTTCCTTTGATGAGATTTGGTTCATACTGGAGGAGTTCCCTTGAACTTCTCTGGTACACAGAAGGGGAGTTCCCGCAAACTGCTCTAAAATAGGCATTGAACCCTACCAAACTACCTTTCATATTTTGGCCATAACTTTTGACTCGGATACTCGTTTCAAGCGTTTGGTATACCATTGGAAAGGTATTTTTGAGATATATGACTTCCTAGTTATATTATTTGATAAATTATTCACTAATTTTCTGAATGTTTCAGCATTAAAATGTGTCACCTTGTTAACATCCCCAGAGAACACAGCACCTCAACCTTGAGCAAAGGAACCAGGAGCCAAACTCATGGAAGCATACACGAACTTTCAATTAAATAATGTTTTGGTTATATAAGTACTAATGCATGGTTTTTATAGTTTATTTCAAGGTTACTTTGAGGTCACTCATGTGTTGCATATTGAATGGTATCAGGTACCAATGCCAAAATAAGGTCGCACTCAGCAATATGGATAGGCAGCATGTGAGAGAAGAAAACCACCAAGGAACAAACACCACACATTAAATAAATCCCTCCAATATGAAAAACTACCCTTGAAAATGTGATATACATGCAAGGATGATGGAGCAGCAACAACAACAGTTGTCACAGCAGTAGAGGAGTAACAAAACAAAATCAAACTCAAATGGCTAGAGAGGAATTCTAAAGCCCAAGATGATCAACTATCAAACTATGAGAATGAAGTGTGTTCCCGTGTATAAACCAATCCCTATGGTGGGTGAAGTGTGCTATGGACAAAATCTATGATGGTCCACTAGCACTAAAAGACAAATTCGAACTATAACTGTGTATTATACATTAAATCATAAATATTATTGTTGTCCCTACTCTCTCATCATTACAAAAGGGACAAGGACAAAAGTTTGTAAATGAGAGGTCATAGGAAGGCGGAAATCCAAGAGTCACATTGAACTCCAATAAATATTGGGATTGTATCCAAGAAAATGGTGTTTGACTCTTCAAGCTTTGTATACACTCGAGAAACTATTTTCAAAGAAAATACTTTGTTAACTAATATGAGGAAGCCCTTAGGGCCAGATTTTGATAGAGAGAAAAACATGTGTGTATTGTTTTTGTTGTGAACCACTTCCACCAGAATGTTTGTTGTCCACATGGGCTATAACAGCATGTTTTTCTTATAGACATTTTTTATGCAATTAATGTTACTCTTGTAGTTTTGTTATTATTTCTCATATTTAATGTCATGAGAATATGAGCTATCGATGTATGTGATAAAGTAACTTACACTATTTTGGTTATATGTTCATTTTCATATGTTACCTAGCTTTATTTATTTATTACATCTATCTGGGTGAAGTTATTTTTAGAGTTATTCACATTTTCGTTGTTCATTTAGTTATGAGAGTTCGCTCCTAGCTAGGATAGGATAGGTTAGAGTATATTAGTTTTATTTTATGCATTTATATAGTCTTCATCTACATCCTTCCTTTTCATGATAATCCAACCATTTTCCTTCACAACCAGTAAAGGCATCTGGGCCAAAATTTGGATGGGTCTCCTAAACCAAACGGTGCATATTCTAATCGGGACTATGTACTGGGGAGTACCCCTTACTGTATTAGGTAGAATGTTAGGTAGCTAGAGAGGTAGTGGGGGGGGAGGGCCCATAGTTATAATAGTAGAGGTCATTCAATGTAAGGTGGACTAGGTCCACTATAGTATTAAATAAGTTCCACTATGGTAGTTAGATATAATAAATGTAAGAGGACTTCTTAGAAGGTTTTGCTTCTAGAAGGTTCTTCCTCTAGAATATTCTTAGGTGGTTGGTAGCACTATATAAAGGGGTTCAAGCAATGTAATGTGATATAGAAAAGAATTATTGTATTTGGAGTGACTCAATAGGGGGAATCCCCCTCGAAGACGCAAGTGAACAGGAGAGGATCCCTTCCATAATAGGATCCATTGCATGGTCTTGCCCTACCTCAAGGGTTTTCTTATAATAAAGTAGTGGTTTTCTATATTGTTCCATATATCTTGTGTGGTGATTGTATTCAAATATATTTGGTACTATTGTGGTATTTTTTATTCAGTTCTTTGGTACTTAACAAGTGGTATCAAAGCACTTTCCTTGGAAAGAAGTGTGCGAAAAAATTTTATTTTTGCATATTTTTTTCGAAGAAGAAAAAGATGGACATGAAATTTCAGACAATTTAAGTATATTTTTGTGAAACAATTGTAGAAATAGGTTGTATATTTGAGTTCATATCATAAAAAAAAACCAATTTAAAAATAAAAATCATTTGAAACGGAATCTGGGAAGTCAAGATATCGACATTTTAAAATCTGCAATTTTTCAAGTTTTTTTTCCGCGGACGGTGGCGCGATTGTTTTATTTCTGCGATTGTTTTATTTCTGTGGCACATGAAGGTCGAATATGCTAAAAAAAATTACATATCTTAGTTCCTCTTTCAAAAATATTTGATTTCAAAAAACAAATCACCCAAATCGGAGCTTCGGAAGTGAAGATATCGCTAATTTAAAATCGGTCATTTTTGGGGGTTTTCGTGACAGGAGCGGAACTGCAGAACTCATAATTTTTCACAGAATGCTCAGATTGCTTCCAGATCAGTGCCATTGGATAGATTATTTTACGATATTTTCTTTGGTATATTATATGTGGTATTTCAAATGGATATTAGAATTCTCATAGACATTATACGAAAGATTGAAACCCTTGAGCACCATCTCCAAGAGGGTCTACAAGTTGTCAGGGACAGTGGTCACAATGTTCAAAGGTCCTTGGCTAGTATACATGAGAGATATCTTATGGAGGAAATCAGGGATTCATATACTCAAGAAGTATATTTTTGGTATGATTTTGAGGCTGATTGTGATGATTGGTATATGGATAGTTGTCACTTCTGGGATGACAACCACTTTCATATTTTATTTGATGACTCTAATCCACCTTATGTAGAGAACATCAATGTACAAATCAAGAGCCAGTGAGCCAGTTATAATTACCAATGTCCATCATGCATATTCTACAGTGGTATTATTCCTTCCAGATTCAGTTAAAACCATTTCCCACTATGTGGATGGATCTTCTTATTTAAATCCACATGACAGGTGTCGGTCTTTGGAACATCATTTTCAGTTGGTTATTAGGTTCTGATATCTTCTATGTGGAGTTCACATGAGCACTTGGATAGGATACCCTGGTTTACAATGGCGTTTGGAATACTTCAACATGGTGGCTTTCATTTCTACATGAGACCCTGGTTCTATAGTCTACTTCAGCACTATGGTCCACACTTATCCATGGGACCCTTGTATATGGTTGTACACCCTCATAACAAGCGTTGAGGCCAATGCTTTCATAAGGGGGGTCAAATTTTAGTTAGCTAGAGAGGTAGTGGGGGGGGCGGAGGTCCCATAGTTATAGTAGTAGAGGCCATTAAATGTAAAGTGGACTAGGTCCACTCTAGTATTAAATAAGGCCCACTACGGTAGTTAGATATAATAAATGTAATAGGACTTCTTAGAAGGTTTTGCTTCTAGAAGGTTCTTCCTCTAGAATGTTCTTAGGTGGTTGGTATCACTATATAAAGGGATTCAAGAAATGTAATGAGATATAGAAGAGAATTATTGTATTTGGAGTGGTATCTCAATAGGAGGAAGACCCCTCAAAGAGGCAAGTGAACAGGAGAGGATCCCTTCCATAATAGGATCCATTGAATGGTGTTGCCCTACCTCAAGGGTTTTCTTATAATAAAGTGGTGGCTTTCTATATTGTTCCATATATCTTGTGTGGTAATTGTATTCATATATATTTGGTACTATTGTGGTATTTTGTATTCAGTTCTTTGGTACTTAACATATTTTTGCAGGGAATTTCAGCCTTGTCAATAGAATTGGCACTAGAAGGAGGGTAAAATGATAAGCCTGCCTATGTGGAGTCATTTCATTAACTTCTGACCATCCCATGGCTCCTCTCCATATCTCCTTATGGGATGACCATTTGAGTCTTTTTATACCCATCGGGGGTATCTCAGTCGAGATAGTTAATCTCTTATCAAACCCCAAATTTGATGATGACGGGTATGTCTCTGCATTCGTGCATCTTAATCGGTTTAAAATCACTCGAAAAAATATTAATATTTCCCAGGACAATGAAACATGTCAATTTTTTATCCTCACATTCAAAGGGTGGATTAAATCTTGGTTTAGGACATTGCCAGCGAAATAGATTCATAAATAGAAACAATTCATGGAAATATTTATTGTTTCTCATGAATATTATGTTTATGACAAACTTATTAATGAACTTACAGAATTTCATAAGATTGGAAACGAATATGTAGATGATTTCTTTCAAAGACTCGTGTAGATTTACTACAGATTTCCTGAAACCGACAAACCCTCAAAACAAAAAATCCTTAATTGGTTTTTATATCTCGTTTATGTTTCTGAAGGATATGATCTGAATAATCAAATTACCTCTCATTCATGAGAATCAGATCTAATCATGAAGGACAGGGGATGTATGATCTCTAATCAACACTCTATTGAAGCGATAGGGGAATCCTTACTGGAAATCATAAACCCCTTAGACCTAGAGTGTGAACCATCTAATTTCTCCCCTTCATACAATCATGAATATACTTTGGTTAGTGATGAATCTCTTGTTGAAAAAATCTTGTCATTTTCAAAATCCAAAGATCTTCATTCCCTTTATACAACTTTGTTTGATGATAATCAATTTCATCAGCATCTGCCTATTTATCATGCAGTGAAGTCTTTGCATTACTCTTTCAATGATGAAACACTAAATGATAAACCAGAACAGGAAGAATACCCAACTTTTATCGATCAAACACTCTCTCTTAATGACAGTCTACCCATGATACATAATGTTATCAATACTTCACAATTTGAATTTCTGGAACATGTAGAATCGGAATATGATCATTATGAATCTGTTTTTGATGGATGTTTTTTAATTCTGGAATTGAATGTGAGCATCAATATATCATTCATTGATCTTGTGAAATATGAAATTTTTTATTCCAACACACAGATGTTAACAACAAAAAATTCAAGGTATGCAGAGCACAACAAATTTGTGGGTCCCCATGAAGAAATCTCAAAATGAACATCCCATCACCATGCAAGGCATGAGAAACATTGAGTTTATTCAAGAAATGTTGTCATCTCAATCTACTCTAGAATCACATGATGATAATCCTCAAGTGCAGATGCATCAATCCTAGGATTTTATCTCAATACTTCAAAACTCCTCACATGATTTCAACGATGTTATAGAAGAAGGCTTGGAGTTATCTTTCACTCAATGTTTCGCTCAAACTATCAACTATCATCTCTTCTCTCAGCATGTGGGTTATGTAAAATGTGTACCCGGGGGGATTTTCTAGGATAATGATGCACTTTGGTTTCGATCGATGATTATGTCAACTTCTCATTGTCTTTATTTGACCCCTAGAATGAATGATACCACCCACACCAAAACTCTCTCACAAGGTACATTGCATACGAATTTCATTTTTGAGTTTTGTCAGGTATGCCATTCATTTTTGAATTCCTTCCAATAGTCCTATTGTGTTCATTGTAATTTTTATAATGGAATTGAATCTTGCTTGGAGGAATACTACATGTCTACATTTCCCATGAACCATAACGCTGAAAATTTAACATGCTAGGTAGCGATTTGCTTGAAGCAATTCTTCATATCTTTGTTCCCTCACTGCTCCATTTTCTACAGTTGAATTTTGATTAACATACAATTATAAGTTTGGATTTAATTGATTGGATACACTGGAATTATGCTTTCACTTAGCCTTCTTTTAGAACACTGTGGGATAGAGTAGGAATAGGAGTAACATAGTTTGTTTATTCCTTTCTGTATGCATAGTTCATATGTTTTCTTTTGTTTTTGCTTGCATAGTATAGATCTGGACTTGTCTTGGTTTCTTCAATAAAATCCATCGGTTGTTGTTAGTTTATTTTGCATCTTGTGTTGGCTTGCTTTAGTCTAAGTTTCTTTTTTCATAGAATATTTATTATTTTCATGTGATGCATTTTAATTTTTGTTGGTTGGATAAAAGCTTGGCTTAACCCTAGTTGTCATAAGGAAACCTTGTGCAGAATTCTCTGAGAAGTACAACTAGAAGATCCATGTTCGCTTCAGCAATATTCATTCTAACATTCAAAGTTGAATAGATTACTATCCTACACCGCTGAAAGTAGTTGTTGTAGGAATACTTTACAGCCTGGGGAAGAATCATATCAATTGTTCATGGCCTTGTTTTTTAGTATACAAAATAACTTTGAAAACACTATTGATCAATCTGTAGATGGTTATGTCTCTTGCAAAGTCTTATTTACCAACTAATCGATGTTGTAGTATCACAAGTTTTTTTGCTTGGTTCTCAAAACAAAGTTTGATGAGTTAAAATCTGGATACAATCCTTCTCTACAAGCATGTTTTTCTATACTTGAACCTTTTATGATGGAGCTGATTTCAAGAACGTAAAAGGAAGATCATTGATTTGTGCAGAAAAGATTCAAAATCTTATAACATATCATGATATTTATAACTTAATTATTTTATGATGATGTCCATCGAGTAAAATCATAAGAGTGTTCATTGTCTTATGAAGAGTTTGTTCTTGAAACTCTTAGTAAATTTGTCCCTTTCCTAGTCCTTAAGGTTGTTTTCATTTATTGGGAAAAGAAATATTGTACTTCATCTCTAGCATGTATCTCTTGTAATAGAACACCAAGCTTTAGTTTCCCTCTGACTGTTTTGAGTATCTTGAAACAAATGAGGGTAACTTCAATGAGCACCATTGCTATGGTGGATTCAGATGTTGCGAGATTGAGTAGGAAGTATCGACCATAATCGGAAGGGATTAATAAGGGATTTGACATCAAGGCCTTCTTCAAGGTGTCAAATTACTGTCCCACACAAAAGTTACACCTTTCTTCAACAAGCGTATAAAATATTTTGTGATCTCGACATAGTTGACAATGAATCTACACAAGAAGTTTGTCTTCCCTTACAAAATTTAGAGTTGGATAATGGTACGAGGAGGAGGAAAGTTAAAAATGGCCTCAACCTTCAAGGGATCAACCATAATCCCATACTTGGATACAATGAAACTTATCAATCATCCAGACACCACACAAAATATGCATTTATGTGGAATCAAACGAATATTATAGTATCGGTATCGGGTGAAAATGACCTACAAGTGATCAAGATCATCCACTTGGAATGAGTAGCCAAATCGTTTAAATATGCCTCTACAATCTGTTTGATTTCATGAAACATGTAATACATGGCCCGTTGGAAGGTGGATCCAGTGTTTTTAAGACCAAATGGCAACTTTTGATAAGAAAGAGTACCCCAAGGACAAATGAAGGCAGTCGTGTTCCAATCCTCTGGTTTGATCTGGATTTGATTATAGCAGAAGAAACCATTCATGAATGAGAAGATTTCACTCCTGGAATATTCATCGATAATCTGATCAATGAACAAGGCTGGATAATTATCCTTTGGACAAGATTTGTTCAAATCCCTATAATCGAAATAGAAAAATAGTGCCATGTTTCTTAGCAATCAGAATGCGATTGGAAACCCATTCAGTCAAGGGAACTGGATAGATAAATTGTGCACGAAGAAGCTTTTAGACATCCACCTTGATGGAAGCAAATTTCTTTGGGTTGAAAGGCCAGAGTTTCTATCAGACCAGCTTGGTTCTGTCATACATTTTAATTTCATGTTCGACAATATGGGGGTCATTTCCAGGTATTTCTTCATATTACCAAGAAAAAATATCACAAAATTATTTGAATAGGGTTGTATATACTTCAAATTCTTAGAGAGAAAAATCAATGCCTATAAATATGTGTTCCATGACACCTGGCTTTTGGGAAATGTCAATGGGAATAGTTTTTAAAATATTCTCCAAATTCCCTTTTGAAAATACATCATGAATCATAATGGGAGATTGGTACCATTGAGAATTATCAGTGGTGATAGAATTTTTAATGTCATCCTCTAATTGTTCCAAATTGGGAAGAAAAGACGTGTGATGGTGCAGATCCTCCCATGGATTATTGGGTGAAACCATGACCTCCATGATAGCTTCATCAGAGGAAATTTTGAGATCAAGGAAGTCATCTAAAACTGGAAGGGGATTAATGGCCCATGAAGGCCTTGGGTATTGATTAGATTCCACATCCTGAGGGATATCCGACTTAGAGTTAGGGGATGCTGACTAGATTTCTTGGTAGGCAATCTCTACCATGGTAAGTGGCATGGAAGCACCATATGATTCAACATCCTTGGGATGAGGTAACACCCAAGGATCGATATACCTAAGGGATCCACTAGCAAATGGTGAAATCTTGTTGATTGGAGAAACATTCGCATTAGTAGGTGGGGGGAGGGAGGGAATGTTCCCATGAGCAAAGAGTTTTTGAACATCTTTGCACCAACCCTCATGTAAGAATGTTTGGTATCACTGACAAAGGATACATTAGACCCCGGATTGGATCCAAGGTATGGGGTGAAAAACACAATTTGATCAATTGTCACTATTTTCCCTTGATGAGGGAAGTGCAATACCTTAAAGATGAATGAGACAATTGCAGTCATCTCATAGAACCAAGTGTGACCGAGTAAAAAAGTGTACTCAAGAGGTACATCAACAACCTACACGACAATAGAAAGAATATTATCACCTAAATTGATGGGTAAGGCGGTGATAATCCCATGGAGCTGGAGCATATGTCCATCGAATGCTTTCAAAAATTTTGCAAATGTGTCGATCTTTGGAGAGTCGAGGACTTCTAACATGACATAGACATAATACAAGTCGAGGCTCCTTCATCAATCATAGTGCGAAAGATATTTTTCCCCATCATTCTCCCTTTGATCTGGAAATTGATTTGATAGGAAATCCTATGATGAACCTGATCAAACTCAAAGGTTATCAAACTCGATTATGAGGGATCAACCCCACCTATTGCAGACAACAATGTTTTCTTTTGCGCTAGGGAGCTTTGGAGGACTTTGAGTGGGGACATGGCACGTGGTACCTATGGTACCTGGGCCAAGTCTTCCACAATATTGTTGTTGATGGCATCCCATGTATTCAGGTTATGTGTCATTCGTCAAAGAACACCCTTCATGGGGCGAAGTGGTGTCTCGAATAATGGCTTCTCAATCTAAACAGGGTCACCAGGATGGGAAGAATATGTTGACTCTAGCACATCATGAGTAGGCTCGGAATTACCATAGTTCTTTACTCGAGTATGTAGATTGATCGTCTAGTCACACATGAAAATTGAAGCATTCGAGAATGACCCCTCATACTGAGGGGTACCTACCATGCCCCCTTTCGTAGGGGCAGGATTTGTTGCAACCATGTGTTGAGGTTGAGGGATACGGGATGAATTAGGACAGCAGGTTGTTGGGGGGTATTTTTCTTAGCCAGAACTCGATGGACTTCATCCTTTTGGGGGAAATAATGAGTAGGATGTTCCTCCCCACAAATATTGCAAGGGAACCGACTCTTATTTATCTCTTTCATGTTTCCCCCTTGATTGTTTTGGGTGGGAGTTGTCCCTTGCTCAATGTTGAAATTTTATTTTTGTTATGCTTATTTTTTCCTCAAGGTTGTTTCTTCGGTTGCGTGGACTACACGAAATTGACCTCATAGGTTTGAGTGGGGACCGTAATAGTTTGAGAATTAGAAACAGTAGCCAATGGGTGTAACAAAAATAGATATGTAACCCATTTGGTCAGCTAACTATCCCACATAGGCATGGGATACATAACCCACCACACCATCAGCATGGGGTCCTAGGTTTGGATTTTTGGTATCTGTCAACAGCCTAGGACCATGCGGGATAATATCATAGAGAGTGTTTGACTAAGAATAAATCAAATCTAAGTGTTGGGAACACATGATGTCTTTCTCTTTGGTAGCCTCCGTAGCCATAGCTACATCCTTGGAAATGGGTGGTAAGATAGAATTTGTGAACCACTCCATCAAGAGCTTATCGGGAATTTGGGTCTTGATCATCCTACGTCTTTGTCTCCAATCATGTATATGATCGTAAATGTGGGTGCAGATGTCTTGTCCCAAATATGTCAAGAGCTATGTTCCAATATCGTACTATGTTAAGCCCTAATATTGGCTCATTACCCCTTAATTGGGGCATATTATATTAGTAATGTTATTTTATTTATGTCGGATTTAGGCCATTAGTTGTAATTATACCTTCTCATCTCCTATATATACCAAGGAGACATTTTCATTTTGAATCATCTTGTACTTGAACATTTAAGTGGGGTAAAAGGAGGTTGCCCCCTTGAAGAGGCTTATTATCTGAAAGTATCTCTCTTTCAAGGCGTTGAGTACTTTTTCTGAGGATTTTCTATGCTATATTGATATTTAGTTCATAACATACTAGCTAGGAAATTTATAATGTGTTAGAAACATCATTGTCAAGTCGTTAAAACTTTTGAAGGAAGTGCCTTGTAATTCAATATACTATTTTGTGGCACTTCCAGTCAGGAATCTCTGGAAAATATGCAACATTATGCTATCTTTCATTAAGTGATTGAATGAGCACCACAAATGATATGTAATTATGTGCATGGAGGGGTCTTCTCTCGGATTTCCATCGAACTTGGGCATGTTTGATGGTATCTTAGCAGGCATGGCCAGCCATGAAGGGTTATGGTCAATAAGGTCATTTTTCAAACGCGATAAATTAGACAAGTCTAATGTTGCAAGGAAAGGCAACAACATGTGAGAAAATGAATACTGGGATGAAGACAAAGCTCCCAAAGTCCCATATGAACCTTGTGTTCCCCCTACATTTGTGTTGTTGGAGGGTTGTGGTGTTCCAGAAGAGTAAGTTACCACAAGTATGGTTGCACTCCTAGGAGCATGGATACTCCCAGGACTAGACGTTTCCCTAAGCAGATTACCCCCAGAGGTAGGTGTAGACCCTAAAGGAAATTTGTTCTCAATGTTAGTTCCAGGGAAAAATCCCTCGAGACAAGAGGTATGGATAAAGGGATAGCCTCCCCATTATGAAAATTTTCCCCGAAGAGATGTGCCCCTAGGGAACGGGGTGCTACCCCACAGGAAATTGAACCCTCCTCACATATTAATGACCCCATACTAACGAGGGACAACCCCAAAACTACTAAGAAAGTTCCACCCAAAATGAAAACCAACAATCGACAATGTTGGTCCACTCATAGGAATGGTGAAGGTGGAAGGAATTTCACCCTCGATCTTGAAACTAAGGCTCATCCCCCACTAGAAACAGATCCATTTGTGGGAATCAGAACAGATGGGATGGACATGGGAATTCTAGGTATACTAGTGGATGAAAAAGAGGACATGAAAAGTGTCCCCCAAATAGAGGGACCCTTTGAAAAGGGCATAGATGGTGTAGTGTTGACCAAAATTTGGTCATCTATATTTTCCCGCTCTTGAATTAATAAAAAATATGATATCAGAAGATGAAAATTTTTGAACTATTATAAGTTTCGTGTATAGTCCTCAGTCTCAGCTTCACCACGCATTTTTCAGATCAGAAATCTGAGTTCGTATGCTCAAGATATCCAGGTTTAAAGTTTTAAGTGGAAAATGGCACCTCTTCCATGTGGAATAAAGCTAATTTCTTATGTATCCAAATTTTCGGGTCCAAGACCCTAGTTTTCTTCAATTTTCGGGCACAAGACCCTTATAAATATTTATGTGTCGATTTCAACACCTTTAAAAAGCTTATATTCTATCACTCGTGGGAACCCGCCATACTCATTTACCCACTCCACTCCACTCAACTCCATTCCCTTATCACATACTTAAATTTTTTTTGGGTTATGGCGATCGGTCGGACTCACCATAACTCCCTCATCTTTCCCCCTCACTTACCTCATGCCCACCTCTGACACACTGATTTCACCCCCTCCCCCACTTCCGCTCCCCTTAAAATAATCCCCCACTACTCCCCCCTCACCTTCCTCACTTCTCTTTTTCCTTTATATCATACTTAGAAAGAAAAAAAAATTAAACCCAGACTCACCCACTCCCCCTCATTCCTCACTTCCTCATACCCGCCAACCCGATACTCTGACACACTCACCCCGCCTCCCCCTTACCTCACCTCACTCCCCCTCACTTCGCTCCCTACATTTCTCCCTCCCCTCTTCTGCCACCTACATATTTACCCTCCCCCTACACTACCCTTTCCCCCTTTCCTACACTCGCGTGCCTCCCACATTTATCCCCTTTTTATAAGACATTATATCATAATCTTTTTATAATATTTAATTCATAACCTTTTTATAATATTCATTTCTTAACCAATAAGATTATTACATTTGGCATCTAATAATATCATGCCACATGGATATCATGGATTGGTGCCACATGGAATTCAATAAGATCCTTACACGTGGCAAATAATTAGTGAAGAGCACGAAATTAATCCAACGGCCCAGATTTGCCCATGAATTTTGATTAACGATGGCCAAGTGTTAATCTTCTGGGGGTCATAACTTGAACTCCAGGTGTCAGAATAGCGCAAACTTTATACCATTGGAAATGTATTTCAACGTAGAATATGATGGTATAGGTTTAAAAGGTTGGAGGTTATTATATTTTCCCTAGAAATTAAAATATCAGTGGGGTGTATTTTTAATGAGTCTACGTGACAATTCAACTTCACGAGCTCATCTCTTGAGATCCGGGTGACGGATTTAGGAAAATTTTATATCTTTGGAAAGATAAGACAATGAATATCACATATGAAATGATTTCCATGGCTAAAAAAATTATTATTATTCCCAGAAAGTTAAAACATAGTCATCCTCTTTTAAAGGGAAATTAATTAAATTTTAAAAATAAAAGTTTAATTAAAACTTTTATTAAAAAACAAAAGGGACCCATTTTCAATATACTTATATTAATTATGTGAGTTCATTAAAGGAGAATTAATGAGGTGTTAATTAAATGGAATGTTTCAATAAGAAACTTGTACGGGAATTTCAAGAGAGGAAGAAAACCCTAACTACTCAAGTAGTTAGAGAATCTCTTCTTAAAAAGAGAAAAAAGACTTCATAAAAAGGTCCAATAATCAGTATTGTCAGAGGGGCGGGGCAGAATATCAGAAGAAGAAGAAGGTACATCCATGGATACACAATCAAACTTATAATCAAAAGAAATAAATCTCTATCTTCTCCATTTTTTCTATTTCTTCTACACAATTTCTCATAGCTTTATGATTGAATATCAGAGTTGGGCACAAGCATGAGTTCTTGAGTGTTCTTCCTGTATTCTTCTACATATTGTTCTTATATGATCATGAATTATTTACAGCCATATACATCACTGTCAAATCTTTTGTAATGAAGAACATTTTTCATGAATAAACTCCACAAAGAATTGCTTTGGGGTTGATCTGGACTGTATCTTGTAACTTTGAGTTTTAAGTATGACATATTTGAGGTTGACCTATAAAATTCTCTTTCGATATTGATAGCAATACTCTTTTAAAATTCTTTGAGATGATCATATTATTCTCTCTTATTTTTTATGAAGAAGATATGGATGTGTTTATATATGATTAATATGATTGTGTGTAATGTTTATCACAATTTAATTCTGATGTTGAAGTTCCTCTTCAATCTTGTATTTGTAAAGAACTTCTTGTTGCACATAAAGATCATATTGGGTTATTGAAGAACCATTTTCATTTGAATCCAAGCAATAAATATTTTGGGTTTGTTGTCTAGCACTCTCCCTACTCCAAGATATTCAAAGATATATCTTTTATCCAAAGAGGTGAACCACCTCTCTAAAAATTAAGGGGGACTAATGTCCTCATGAGGTTGTTGTTTCGATCCTGACAGATTCAAGCGTTAACATTTTTGGCGACTCCACTAGGGACCGATTTATTTTCAAGATATTTGAGGAACCAGAAATCTCCATGGTTCAAAGTTTCGAAAAGAATATTCAAGCAAAATGTTGTTTATTTTAAGCACATCTCACCTTTTTTATAATTTCAAAAAGAAACGAGAAGCACCAAAGATTCGGGAGAATGAACTCCCTAGAAACTCCATTGGAGAAACTCAAAATGAAGGATTTCATTCATGTCATAATTCTCATTTATATTCTTCATCAATCCCATCAATGATTTCAAGAGATGCATCAAAAGGAACAACTGCCCAAAGAAGAAGGTGACTACATAGAGGTCCTCTAAATCTACCAGAAGAAAATTTTCAGATGCCCAATATTTCTATGGAAAAAAATTCTACATTCTTTGGGAATTATTTGGAGGATGCAGAGCAACATTTGTTTAGATTCCAATGTGCATGTGAAATTTTCAATCTCACTAAATATAATGTTACATGTATATTATTTTTGCAAACTCTACGTGGGAATGCTCTTGAATGGTATAGTTCATTGCCGCCTGGAACCATTACCAGTTGGGATGTACTAGAAAATTTGTTTATTGAAGAGTTCATTCCATATGTTGTCGGAAATCCACCCTCTCCCACATGGACACAAAAATATGAAATGAATAATTCAGAAGAAGAATATCATGAAACACTGCAATACTTTTCTGAATCAAATCTTGTTGTTGAGAATGAAGGCAAGAATTGCAAAGACCAAAAAAAGGATATCGACGTCTCATATACTCCATATAAGGAAGAAATTAAAGAGTCTCCACCAATTATGCAAGAAGAATTCAGCCAAAATAAAGAAGAATTGATGGAAGAAAACAATTTTGAGAACAAAGAAGACAGCCATTGCATAGAAGAAGAACATTGCCAAGACATCGCCAATGAAACAAGAATCTTGAATGTGGAGAAAGAAGAAAAAAAGAATGTTTTCAAGAAAGAAATTTCTCATTTGATTGAAGATAGCAACAATCTTGGGAAACCAAGAGTAGATTATATTGAATATCGGTTCGAAAGTATTGTCATTCCACTAACACAAACAAGTCTTCTGCACACATTGCTTGATCCCATTGTGGTACATTTTGGGCATGCTCCTAATTTTCATGCTCTTGATTCATTTGTAACAGCCCCAATCTTTTTCTTATTTTTGGAGCCCATTTCACAATTCAATTGGATGCTCAAATGGATCCATTGGAAATCTACATACACCTAAGGTGACCCTTTCTTTTAGGTAAATTAGGGTAGGTAGATCATGTATGTACATATTTTGTTTCTTCAGTTCAGTTTTGCAAAATAAGGCAATCTTTGTATTGAAGTTTGAAGATAACTCCATGAAAGAAGAAAATTTACAAGAGTTCATTTTGAATATGACTCCATAAACCAATGGAGAAGGCAATTGATCTATATATTTTGGTGTTCTCAGCAACCCACAGGGGGTCACTGTCATGCAGTTGGAGCCAGTTGTTGACCAAAATTTGGTCATCTATATTTTCCCACTCTTTGATTAATAAAACAAATGATATCACAAGATGAAAATTTTTGAACAATTATAATTTCCTTTTATAGTCCTCGGTCCCAGCTTCGCCATGCATTTTTCAGATCAGAAATCTGAGTTTGTATGCTCAAGATATCCAAGTTTAAAGTTTTAAGCGGAAAACAGTGTTTCTTCCATGTGGAATAAAGCTAATTTCTTACGTATTCAAATTTTCAGGTTCAAGACCCTAGTTTTCTTCAATTTTCAGGCCCAAGACCCTTAAAAATATTCATGTTTTTGGTTCAATACCTTTAAATATATTATATTCTATCATTCGTGGGAAACCGCCATACTTACCCACTCCACTCCACTCATTTCCCTTATCCCATACTTAAATTTTATTTGAGTTATGGTGGTCGGTCAGACTCGCCATAACTCCCTCATCTTCCCCCATCACTTACCTCATGTCCACCTCTGACACACTCATTTCACCGCCTCCGCCCTCCCCCCCCTCCCCCCCACAAAATACTCCCCCACTACTCCCACTACTCCCCCTCACCTTCCTCACTTCCCTTTTTCCTTTATCGTACTTAGAAATTGTTTTTAAAAAAACCCAGACTCACGGGGGATGACTCACCCACTCCCCCTCATTCCTCACTTCCTCATACCCGCCAACCTGATACTCTGACACACTCACCTCACATCACTCCCCCTCACTCTGCTCCCTACATTTCCCCCTCCCCTCTTCTTCCACCTACATTTCTACCCTCCCCCTACACTACCCTTTCCCCCTTTCCTACACTCTCATGCCTCCCACATTTATCCCCTTTTCATAAAAAATTATACCATAACTTTTTTATAATATTTAATTCATAACCTTTTTATAATATTCATTTATTAACCAATAATATTATTACATTTGGAATCTAATAAGATCATGCCACATGGAGATCACGGAATCCAATAAGAGCCTTACACATGGCAACTAATTAGTGGTGAGCAAGAAATTAATCCAAGGGTCCAGATTTGTCCATGAATTTTGATTAACGGTGGTTGAGTGTTAATATTTTGGAGGCCATAACTTGAGCTTCGGGTGTCGGAATAGCGCAAACTTTATAGAGTGAACTATTGTGGTGACAAAGAATAGAGTGAACTATTTGTCCAATCCTATTTACACTAAATAGTTCACTCTCCAATCCTATTCCAAGGCCCTAAGCCTATCTAGTGTTAGTTTGCTAACAAAGAAAAGAGTCTAATTGATTTTAATTTACAAATTATTTTCTTATGGTTGTTTTCATGTCAAAGGGAAAATGGATGAAACTTTAGTGATGTTGTGACTCTTGACCCAACCAAGGCAATGCAAAAATTCCAATGCAATTCATTCAATTCAATGAATTCTAGCTATGGGAGGGAAAGAGGCATTTTTATTTGCAAATTGAACAATTCAACCTCACAAGCACCAAGCAACCATGCAAGACAAATCATAACCAATTGTTTAACAAGATCTCAAACCAAACACTTTACCAATATAGTTTTTCTTTAATGCTTCAAAATCTTGTAAGCATGCAAAGATTTTTTGTTTATTTTTCCAAATATGATGCAATAAGTTCCTTAATCTAAACAATAACACAATCTGCAAACAGAAAATCAGCAAGCAATGTCTATAGAAAATTGGTAGTGATGTTGGAAATGAAGCACATTCCAATATCTCTATAAGAATATCAACCCTAAACTCACTATGAAGATAGATCTAATAATGCACACAAATAACAAGAAAGTAAACAAACCAAATGCAACCAATATGGGACACTACCAAATCTAATCATATATGTTGGGTGCATTTTCCAACTTCAATGGATCACTAGACAAAAAAAAAGTGTAAATCAGCAATCCAAGCAAGCCACACAACCACACTTCAAACCAAAATTGAAGACAAAATGTGTGACAAAAGGATTCAACCAGAGACAAGATCCAAAGGTACAGAACAATCACAGATACTTGAGACCGAACAAATAAATATTTGACTAAACAAATATGGAAACCTTTCCATTTTTAAAATTTACAAGGGGTGTCACGGGTCAGATGACCTTCAACAAGATACTAGTCTCTTGTCACTAATAGTGCAACAGGTGACACCCTACAAAATTTTGAAAAAAGAGGGATCTAACTCAAATCTTGTCAAATCTGAAGGATCCAACCTCTGAGGGAGTACCAGGGAAGAAGACAACCAAATCAAAAAAGAGGATAATACTCAACGGATTCTAAACTATAGAAGAATCAAATATTCTTCCACAGTGGAGTCATCGGTTCTGTTATGGAGGAAATCTCACAGGTCGATAATAAGATCTCCCTGGGATATTCCTATTGATCCTAGATAGGCAATGGGATAGAATTCTATGGCTTTCCTTAGAAACAAGAAATCAAATTCATAATTACATAAGGAAATAGAAGAATGGCATATCTTATTCCAAAGGTCTTCCTTCGTATGTCACGGTTGTTACAATCATGAAGTTCCAGCTCCAACTCCTACAACCTGCTTCTTGCACACAAGAGAAAAAACAATACCATTCGACTTCTCTTCATAGTGTTAGAAACCTAGATCTACAATGGATCTAACCTTATATATGATCAATAAATTAGATCTGAGCATTTATGCATGAAATACAGACATTCATAGGAGAAAAACAATTATCTATTAATTTGAATAACAAAAGCACATCAATACAATTACCTCTTAGTGTATATGCACTCCTCTTTTCCCCTTGCTCCTTGTTCCTCCTCATATCTTCAACCAACCTAGTAAACCTAATTACAACTAATGTAGATGGAGAAACACCTCTAAATTTTGACAGCATAGATCTATAAATGATTTCTTCATAGATCTGTGAATGTTTCATCCTCATGATGCTCAAGATTTGTCTTCTTTATATATATTCTTAGAAGAGGCTTGGGAGAGATTCTAGATATTCTAGATACCAATGGAGACTCGAGTGATGTGATTTATGTTAGTATGTGTAAATTTACAAAGTCAAAACATCTTGTTTTGTTTATTCTTGAGTCTTGGGTCACATCATTATCATAGAGTTGTTTGGTCATCATTTGTAAAGTGAAAGTCTAAAATAATTTTGAGGGCATATTATGACATGTACCAAGATTTATCTAAGCCTTCAAATCAAATTTGTACCGTTATCAATAAATTTGAAATTCCCTGCAAAATCTCCTAACATTTCGCAGTGTCCACCTGTCAACTGTCAAATCATTGCAGAATTTCATAATTCTCATAACGATCAGTCATCATGGGTTTTCAAGCATGGGAGTCAATGTTTCCTATGTGGAAAAGTCATCCAGCCATGAAATCAGTTTTTCAAAGTTGTTTTTCCACCTTTTAAATCATTTAACCCCTCTCGCTGTGAAATTTCTCGGTTGCTGCGAAATTTTTATAGTTGAATATTTTTGCAGTTAACTTCAAGCTCATATTCTGAGCAGATGGTGATTGATATCAACAAACGGAAAGAGGTTTTTCTTGAAAACAGGTTCATCTACGAAAACCTCTCTCAGTATTTACAGAGGTGTCATGTTTTGGGATATTCTAATGGATCTTTACAGCCTATTTTTGCATATTTTCGCCAAATTTAATTAGTTAAAAACTAAACCCTAAAAAATAGGAGTTAGTTTGTAACTCCTTATTGAATGTGAAACCCTAACGGTTTTGACCTGATTGAGTTAGATTGAAATTTGATTCTATATATTATCATGAAGAGGATTGTAAAAGGGAGTGTGTGAGAAAAGGAGATTGTTGTGCCTATAATATTTTTGAATTGTTAAAGATGGATCAATAGATAAGTACATAACTCTTTTGAACATAGATTCATGTGATACATTTTCCTTAGCATGTATTTCTTTCAAGTAAATATTTTCCATTTATTAGTTACTCACTTGTGTATTTTCTTCAGTATTTGAATGGGGATTTATGAATTAGAATTCATTTATAATGCTCTAGTTTCACCACATTCAAATACTTTCATATTTTTCCTCTAAAATCATTGCAAAACTTATCCATTGTTAGATTCTCTTCCTTGATACATTGCTTTCCTAATTCAACCACCATACTATAGCAAGTTAAAGGTCTAAGAAAATTTTATCTATCTTGCCTTTGTTATGATTGTTTAATAATAAGTTATTGATCCCTAAAATTGATATTTAGTTTCAAGACTCCATGCCTAATGGTCCTCTCCTCTGCTCCATCAACCACATCATAAACTTTTTGTCTTTACCTACAGATCTGGCCATTGTGATATGATTTCAATGAGAGAGCCCTCTCAAGTTGGAAAGGCCAATTTCCAACCCAAAGTGGTTTGAAAAATTTACCTCTGTGTTTTCCTTTCACAACCAAGGAAAATTACAGAATGATAACATTTTGGCGTCGTTGTTGTGGAACGAAGGTGAAATATTCCCTGGGAAAGAATGACAAAGATTATATTTGACTTCTAATGGTGAAAAAAGGCCAAACACAAAGAGGTTTTTCATCATTCACCTGGTGACTCCAATAATTCTTCAATCAAATTCAAAGACTATGTTGGAGGACGAGCCTTGTTGACAGAAACATGAAAGGACAAAGATCGAGGTATCAAAGTTTGAGTTTTCTCCAAGATATAATATTCTTTGTTGTCAATTACATCTTGTCCTTTCCTAAACATATCAAGAGGGTTTTCCATTGTTTAATGTACTCTAATGAAGACCATAAATCTGCACTTGAATATCCTTCTTTAAAAATTGTATATCCTTCTTACATTGTTGAGCATGACCAAGAGCCTTCACCCCATCTATATGATGGTCATGATTAGTCTTGCGAGCCTCATGAGACCAAATTTAATATTAGACCTATAGTATATGATCTTAAATCCTCCAAGATTCAACAAAGATATAGGCCACTAAAATTACCCCATGTCCTTCATGACTTTCCTCCAAAGAATTACAAATATCTTCCTAAGTTTGATAGGGAACTTGGCAACCTCACCGCCGAAAAACACATTCAGGTTTTTGAGCATTTCATTGACCTTTTTGAATTTGACCATGATGATATTTGTATGAGATCATTTTCTCAGTCACTACAGGGGGATGCCAAGGAATATTTTAGGCATTTGCATCCTGAATCCATCAGTTCATGGGAGGAAATGAGTAATGTTTTTTCTGAGGTTTTGGAGTGAGAGGAAGTCTCGGGAATTGTGTCTTTCAGAGTTTCATGCCATGAAAAGACAGAAAGATGAGACGGTCTCCATGTTCAATAAAATATTTCATAATGTTTACTACAAGATGCCTAAAAAGAACCAGCCCCCCGAAGCTACTATCGGGATGTGTTATGCAACATCCTTTCATCGAGGTCAAGCTTTCCTACAGATGGAGAGGAGGTTTGTTACATTATAGCAGATGTTAATGATGCTCAAGAGATTGAGGATAACCTTCTAGAATGTGAGAAGCTCCCAAAACATATTTTGGATGAAGTTGTAAATACAGAGGAAGATGGTGAAATGTATGAGCAGAAGATTGTTTGTTCCATGCATTTCCTTAAAGCTTTCAATAATCATGTTTTTACATAAGACCATGACCCACTTCTTGAAACACAGGTTATTGTCCCAATTTTCTTCTTGTTGATATTCAAGATCAGCAAGTTTCATTTTCCTATAATGATTTTCAAGATGACATATATCATTTTTTGCGTTTACCTATATATGATGAATATGATGACTACAGTGAAGATGACTTTCAAGAACAACCATCGAGAAGTATGTATTTTCAACAGTCTAATGAAATCATTCAGCCCATAAATTTTTGTAATGACATGGAACATGAATAAAATTGTGATTTGGATGAAAGTAATTCTTTGCCTCTATGTTTTTCTTCATTTAGGTTTCTGAAAGAGAATTTTGAAATTATTGATGAAAGAAAAGGTTTTGAGTTGATGCAAAATCCCATCGGTTTACTGGAACAAAATAATGACATTATAAATCAGCAGTAGTATTTCCATGTTCATAATGATCATGTATCTTGCTATACGGAAAATTTTATTAGTGGAAATTTTCAGTCATTAGTAAACTATGAATTTGAAAACAAGGAGGATGAAGAGTTAGTATTGCAGCCTGCATTGTTTTCTTGTTTAGAAATTTTTTGTTTGCAGCAATCTCATCATAATTTTTATCCTCTTTATGACAGCCATCAGGTTGAAGTATATGAAAGCAAAAATGCATATGAAGGGGTAGATTTATGGCATGTAAATCCCCTGGAGTAGAGTTACAATCTTTTGGATGAGAAAGACATCAATTTGCATGCTTTTGAAGATCCTTTTGCAGTATGTTTGGAAACAGTGAGCAGGCCCGAGTTTGCATATTTTGTTAAATTTGAGTTTGTTTGCAAGTTTTTGTTTGAGTTGAAATTAAGCATGACTTTCCTTTTATTCCTAATCAAATACATGCAAGGAATTCAACCAATGGATAAAGTGTTTGCATGGTTGCATTGGGCCTTTGATTTCACTTGATCGAGAAACTCATGTTTCAGTTCAGTAGGTAGGTGTGAATAAGCTCACTTTTTGAGCATCCTTTCAGGAGTTTTCAGTTGTGGTTTTCAGCAGTCAGTTTTCAGGAGTATTTTTTTCAGTTTCAGATTTCAGTTGGCAACAGTGTACAGTTTTGGGTTTTCAGTGGATTTGGTTGCAGGGTAGCTCACAGAGCAGGTTGTAGGTATCAGAGGTTGGGAACAGTCCAATGGATGAAGGAAACTAGTCTACGGTGTTCTTTGCTACCTCATAGGGAGGATAACATCCCCAGTTGGAGCCTGTGTTTGTTTGTGTAAATTTACAAAGTCAAAACATATTGTTTTGTTTATTCTTGAGTCTTGGGTCACATCATTATCATAGAGTTGTTTGGTCATCATTTTTAAAGGGAAAGTCTAAAAGATTTTTGAGGGCATATTATGACATGTATCAAGATTTATCTAAGCGTTCAAATCAATTTTGTACCGTTATCAATCAATTTAAAGTTCGTTGCAAAATCTCTTATCATTTCGCAGCATCCACTTGTCAACTGTCAAATCGTTGCAGAATTTCCTAATTCTCATAATGGTTAGTCATCATGGGTTTTCAAGAATGGGAGTCAGTGCTACCTATGTGGAAAATTCATCCAACCACGAAATCAGGTCTTCAAATTTTTTTTTCCACCTTTTAAATCATTAAACCCTACTTGTTGCGAAATTTCTCGATTGTTGTGAAATTTCTTGTAGTTGATTGTTTTTGCAGTTAACTTCAAGCTCAAATTCTTAGCAAATGGTGATTGATCTCAAAAAAATGAAAAAATCTTTTTCTTGAGCACAGGTTCATCTACAAAAACCTCTCTAAGGTTTTGCACAAGTGTCATGGTTTGGGAGATTCGAATGGATCTTTACAACCTATTTTTACAAATTTTCGCCAAATTTAATTAGTTAAAAACTAAACCTTAAAAAATAGGAGTTAGTTTGTAACTCCTCCTTGAATGTGAAACACTAACAATTTCGACCTTATTGAGTTAGATTGAAATGTAATTCTATGTATTATCATGAAGAGGATTTTAAAAAGGGGTGTGTGAGAAAATGAGACTGTTGTGCCTGTAATATTTTGGAACTGTTAAAGATGGATCAATAGAGGAGTACAGAACTCCTTTGAACAAAGATTCATGTGATATATTTTCCTTAGCATGTATTTCTTTCATGTAAATGTTCTCTTTTTTAGTTACTCACTAGTGTATTTTATTCAGTGTTTGAATGGAGATTTATGAATTAGAATTCATTTATAATGCTCTAGTTTCACCACATTCAAGTACTTTCATATGTTTCCTCTAAAATCATTGCAAAACTCATCCACTGTTAGATGCTCTGCCTTGATACATTGTTTTCTTAATTCAACCACCATCCTACAACAAGTTAAGGGTCTAAGAAAAGTGTATCTATCTTTCCCTTGTTCTAATTGTTTAATAATCAGTTATTGATCCCTGAATTTGGTATTTAGCTTCATTACTCCATCCCCAATGGTCCTCTCCTCTGCTCCATCAACCACATCATAAACTTTATGTGTTTACCTATAGATCTTACCACTGTGCTATAATTTCAATGAGAGAGCCCTCTTTGTTTGGAAAGTCCAGTTTCCGGTCCAAAGTGGTTTGAAAAAGTTACCTCTTTGTTTTCCTTTTACAGCCAAGGAAATATACAGAGTGATAAAAAGTTCCAAGGGTCCTGCCATGAAGAACCAACTCATCCCTTTCCTCTTCGAAACTCCGTGAATATAGAAGCTTACATAGGGTGTCGCTTGTTGTGAATTTATGACCAACGACATATCATTGGTTGTTCCATAGATGACCAGCAACACCCCTCAAAAATTGTCTAAATATTGAGATAAAGTTATGTCTTGGATTTCATCTTCTATTGTTCCTCTCTGACCTTGTAGGGTGTAAATTAAGGCTATAACAATTACACTTGTAGCATATGTTCAGTGTAGCATTTTATCATTCCTATGGCAATTTATGCATTATTTCACAATGTATTGTAGCATTTCACTATGTTTCTAGGAACGCTCTGTCTTCTGCAGCATTAATTTCAAGACTATCTTTATTAGCCTGTAACCTCTTGTCATTATTTGAAAGAAGATGTTGGACCATGAATCACTTTAGTTGCACCTCAGAAGGGACTAGATTTTATTTTCTGTTCTTCATTTTCAACATATGCATTAGAGTAAACTACCATAGGATTTTTTTTGTCTTTATTCAGGTTACCTTAGGAACTTGCAAGTCTATTTCTTAGAAAAGACACTTACTGGTTTCAGATATAACAACCTATAGTGGCTCACCTGGTTTTGCAGCATGATATTATACTTCTTGCAAAACTTGTACCCAATATTTCCATTGATGGGACAAGTGGGAATCGATCACTAGGTTACTTGATCTTTTGAAATTTGTTTTGTAGATCTTTCTTTCAATTAGTTTATAGCTTTCCTTGCAGTTGAATTTCATATTTCATTTATGTAGTGATAAGTAGTTGTTAGTTTTTTCTCCCATACTAAAGAACTTAAGTGGTCCTTGGATGAACTTAGTTTGTTCTCGTATATAGACGCATGCATGTGATCTGGACATATAGTTCCAACATCTCTTAAGTTTGTAAACCCTAGGTTTACATTTAAAGTATGAAATGAGGAATACACCATTATTTATGTCATTCTTTGACCCATCATCCACTAAAACCAAATTTGATCTATCGAATATTTAAAAAAGTAAGGGGTTACTTAGATTCCTTTAAAATTTTATTTGTGTCTTCAAAACACATTAAGAGAAATGTCCCAAGATCACCATAGTTTTGACGATTAACAAGGTTTGTATTGTGAAAAACCTTTTAAAATTGAGATCTAATTTGGTTATACACGAAGCATTCCAAGAGAAAATGTTTTTCACCTTCAACCCTCTTAGTGTCACAAATATTTCAAATTCTTTCATCCTGGGATGTTTTAGGAATTGTCCAATGCCCATTTTCACTATGGAACTCGTGAGAACTTCTTTGATTTTAACAATGCTGATTTTTTTCTTTACACTTGTCAGAACATATAGATACTTTTGATCTTTTAGATTAAGGTTGATCACTTCCTTATAGTGTCTTAATTTTCTTTTATCCTCTAATTCTTTATTGCACCACAATTTCTCCTTAAATTTAGATGTAATAATATTTTTAATACTATCCTTATTTTGCATAATGATCTCTTCATCTAATCCCCAATGATTTAGCCAAAACTTGACATCTTTATGACATCCCCACTTGAACCATAGGTGATTTTGTCTAGACTTTGAAACAATTTTGGGAAGTCTCTTGTCATACATGTACCTAGTCATAGCCATGCTCTCAATGTGGGAAAGGGTTGTTTATATGGGGAAGATAGGATAGAGTGTATTGATTTTAATTTTGAGATTATAAATTTTAAAATTATTTTGAATATGTTTTATCTTTCTCCATGATTCTCTAGAAATATTGCATCCCCAAACTTCACATCCATATAAAATCACAAGAATGACGAGAGTCTCGAAGAGGAGTGACTATGGATTCATTAGAAATCCCCTATAAAATGTTGAACCACTCAATACCTAACACCTTGAACATACTTACAAGTGTTAAAGGAAAACACTTAACACTATAAAAATCACATCTTTTAACTAATTAAGAAACTCACATATTAAAGGGATCAAATATTCTAAAGGAAATAAACTTTTAAAATCAGTAACAATAATTAATAATTAATAGTAAGCATGTCCATCCCTTATTTTTAAACATGTGTAATCCATAAAATAGAGAACAATCATGAATACATGCAAATTTATTATGGAAATCTTAATGCAAGAATAAAAACTCACTCTGATTCCTGTAAATATTTTGATAGTGTATAGCCCATAAAAAAATATTTTGATTATTTTTAAACATGTATAATCCATAAAAATAGAAAACAATCATGAATAAAATTTATTAGGGAAAACCTAAAGCAAAAATAAAAACTCACTCTATTTCCCTTGTCAATGTTTTGTAAGCACCACAAAATTAGCCATGATTTAACCAAAACAACCAAATACATTAATCTACAACAATGTTTTGTAAGCACCACAAAATTAAATTGGCCCTGATTTAACCAAAGCAACCAAATACATTAATCTACAACAAGCAAATCCAGCCAAATAATTTTGATACTAAAATTTTCAAAATGAACAATATTCTTCAGAAAATTTACACCTAAGCCATCCTCAACCCCACAAGAAATAATAGATAGTTAAAAATCATTTAGCACATAGTGGCAAGCAACAAATAACCCATAGGTTATCAAGTAGACTCCCCCATAAAATCCTATGATGTTTGAGAGTGGTTTCCACACACTACTTGAAACTAAAGAGGTTTCCACCAAATTTTCAACCGTGGTCATGACAAACCATGAATGCCACATGTTACAATTTGAACAATTTAGATACATTAAATACAACACATGCTTGAAACGAACTTCAAGAAGATATTCTCAAAAGACTAAAATTGTAATAAACACGTGTCAATTTTAAAATAATTAAAAAAAAAATCAAATCTAACCCAAAAATGTAAAATCTGCATGCATCCATGCCAACGTCGTCTCAAAGAAATGCCACCTGACACAATGAAATCAATGTTATGATCAAACAGAGTGACTCGAAAATCAATAGAATTTAAAGAAACATGAGAGCTCGATGTACCAAACGCTATCATTAATTAACATAGGATTTTAATGTCTTCAATAAGAAGAAATAGAGTGTGCCAATATTGCATCTACAATGGCTAACTCTTGGAAAATGTGTACATGTATTCAATTGAGAAATGATACCATGGTGAATTTGGAAAATGGGTGGTAAGAGAGATTTTTTGAACCACTCCATCAAGAGCTTATCGGGAATTTGGGTCTTGATCATCCTACGTCTTTGTCTCCAATCATGTATATGATCGTAAATGTGGGTGGAGATGTCATATCCCAAATATGTCAAGAGCTATGTTCCAATCTCATACTAGCTAGGAAATTTATAATGTGTTAGAAACATCATCGCCAAGTCCTTAAAACTTTTGAAGGAGGCGCCTTGTAATTCAATATACCATTTTGTGGCACTTCCAGTCAGGAATCTCTGGAAAATATGCAACATTACGCTATCTTCCATTAAGTGATTGAATGAGCACCACAAATGATATGTAATTATGTGCATGGAGGGTTATTCTCCCAGATTTCCAACGAACTTGGGCATGTTTGATGGTAGCTTAGTAGGCATGGCCAGCCATGAAGGGTTATGGTCAATAAGGTCATTTTTCAAACGCGATAAATCAGACAAGTCTAACATTGCAAGGAAAGGCAACGACATGTGAGAAAATGAATACTGGGATGAAGACAAAGCTCCCAAAGTCCCAGATGAACCTTGTGTCCCCCCTACATTTGTGTTGTTGGAGGGTTGTGGTGTTCCAGAAGAGTAAGTTACCACAAGTATGGTTGAACTCCTAGGAGCATGGATACTCCCAGGACTAGACGTTTCCCCAAGCGGATTACCCCTAGAGGTAGGTGTAGACCCTAAAGGAAATTTGTTCCCAATGTTAGTTCCATGGAAAAACCCCTCGAGACTAGAGGTATGGATAAAGGGATAGCCTCCCCATTATGAAAATTTTCCCCGAAGAGATGTGCCCCCAAGGAACGGTGTGCTACCCCACAGGAAATTGAACCCTCCTCACATATTATTGACCCCATACTAACGAGGGAAAACCCCAAAAATACTAAGAAAGTTCCACCCAAAATGAAAACCAACAATCGACAATGTCGGTCCACTCATAGGAATGGCAGAGGTGGAAGGAATTTCACCCTCGATCCTGAAACTAAGGCTCATCCCCCACTAGAAACAGATCCAGTTGTGGGAATCATAACAGATGGGATGGACGTGGGAATTCTAGGTATACTAGTGGATGAAAAAGAGGACATGAATAGTGTCCCCCAAATAGAGGGACCCTTCGAAAAGGGCATAGATGGTGTAGTGTTGACCAAAATTTGGTCATCTATATTTTCCCGCTCTTGAATTAATAAAAAAAATGATATCATAAGATGAAAATTTTTGAACTATTATAAGTTCCTTGTATAGTCCTCAGTCTCAGCTTCGCCAAACATTTTTCATATCAGAAATCTGAGTTTGTATGCTCAAGATATCCATGGCTAAAAAAATTATTATTATTCCCAGAAAATTAAAACATAGTCATCTTCTTTTAAAGGGAAATTAATTAAATTTTAAAAATAAAAGCTTAATTAAAACTTTTATTAAAAAATGAAAGGGGCCCATTTTCAATATACTTATATTAATTATGTGAGTTCATTAATAGAGAATTAATGAGGCATTAATTAAAGGGAATGTTTCAAGACGAAAGTTGTACGGGAATTTCAAGAGAGGAAGAAAACCCTAACTACTCAAGTAGTTAGAGAATCTCTTCTTAAAAAGAGAAGAAAGACTTCATAAAAAGGTCCAATAATCAGTATTGTCAGAGGGGCAGGGCAGAATATCAGAGGAAGATGAAGGTACATCCATGGATACACAATCAAACTTCTAATCAAAAGAAAGAAATCTCCATCTTCTCCATTTTTTCTATTACTTCTACACCATTTCTCATAGATTTATGCTTGAATATCAGAGTTGGGCACAAGCATGAGTCCTTGAGTGTTCTTCTTGTATTCTTCTACATATTGTTCTTATATGATCATGAATTACTTATAGCCATATACATCACTGTCAAATCTTTTGTAATGAAGAACATTTTTCATGAATAAACTCCGCAAAGAATTGCTTTGGGGTTGATCTTGACTGTATCTTGTAACTTTGAGTTTTAAGTATGAGATATTTGAGGTTGACCTATAAAATTCTCTTTCGATATTGATAGCAGTACTCTTTTAAAATTCTTTGAGATGATCATATTATTCTATCCTATTTCTTATGAAGAAGATATGGATGCGTTTATATATGATTAAGACGATTGTGTGTAATGTTGATCACAATTTAATTATGATGTTGAAGTTCCTCTTCAATCTTTTATTTGTAAAGAACTTCTTGTTGCACATAAAGATCATATTGGGTTATTGAAGAACCATTTTCATTTGAATCCAAGCAATAAATATTTTGGGTTTGTTTTTTAGCACTCTCCCTACTCCAAAATATTCAAAGATATATCTTTTAGCTAAAGAGGTGAACCACCTCTCTAAAAACAAAGGGGGACTAATGTCCTCATGACGTTGTTGTTTCGTTCCTGACGGATTCAAGCGTTAACATTTTTGGCAACTCCACTAGGGACCGATTTATTTTCAAGATATTTGAGGAACCGGAAATCTCCATGGTTCAAAGTTTTGAAAAGAGGATTCAAGCAAAATGTTGTTTATTTTAAGCACGACTCACATTTTTTGTAATTTCAAAAAGAAACGAGAAGCACCAAAGATTCGGGAGAATGAACTCCCTAGAAACTCCATTGGAGAAACTCAAAATGAAGGATTTCATTCATGTCATAATTCTCATTTATATTCTTCATCAATCCCATCAATGGTTTCAAGAGATGCATCAAAAGAACAACTGCCCAAAGAAGAAGGCGACTACATAGAGGTCCTCTAAATCTACCAGAAGAAAATTTTTAGATGCCCAATATTTCTATGGAAAAAATTTCTACATTATTTGGGAATTATTTGAAGGATGCAGAGCAACATTTGTTTAGATTCCAATGTGCATGTGAAATTTTCAATCTCACTAATTATAATGTTACATGTAGATTATTCTTGCAAACTCTACGTGGGAATGCTCTTGAATGGTATAGTTCATTGCCGCCTAGAACCATTACCAGTTGGGATGTACTAGAAACTTTTTTCATTGAAGAGTTCATTCCATATGTTGTCGGCCATCCACCCTCTCCCACATGGACACAAAAAGATGAAATGAATGATTCAGAAGAAGAATATCATGAAACACTGCAATACTTTTCTGAATCAAATCTTGTTGTTGAGAATGAAGGCAAGAATTGCAAAGACCAAGAAAAGGATATCAACATCTCATATACTCCATATAAGGAAGAAATTAAAGAGTCTCCACCAATTATGCAAGAAGAATTCATCCAAAATAAAGAAGAATTGATGGAAGAAAATAATTTTGAGAACAAAGAAGATAGACATTGCATAGAAGAATAACATTGCCAAGACATCGCCAATGAAACAAGAATCTTGAATGTGGAGAAAGAAGAAAAAGAGAATGTTTTCAAGAAAGAAATTGCTCATTTGATTGAAGATAGCAGCACTCTTGGGAAACCAAGAGTAGATTATATTGAATATCAGTTCGAAAGTATTGTCATTCCACTAACGCAAACAAGTCTTCTGTACACATTTCTTGATCCCATTGTGGTACATTTTGGGCATGCTCCTAATTTTCATGCTCTTGATTCATTTGTAGCAGCCCCAATCTTTTTGTTATTTTTGGAGCCCATTTCACAAGTCAATTGGATGCTCAAATGGATCCATTGGAAATCTACATACACCTAAGGTGACCCTTTCTTTTAGGTAAATTAGGGTAGGTAGATCATGTATGTACATATTTTGTTTCTTCAATTCAGTTTTGCAAAATAAGGCAATCTTTGTATTGAAGTTTGAAGATAACTCCATGAAAGAAGAAAATTTACAAGAGTTAATTTTGAATATGACTCCATAACCCAATGGAGAAGGCAGTTGATCTAGATATTTTGGTGTTCTCGGCAACCCACAGGGGGTCACTGTCATGCAGTTGGAGCCAGTTGTTGACCAAAATTTGGTCATCTAAATTTTCCCACTCTTGGATTAATAAAACAAATGATATCACAAGATGAAAAATTTTGAACTATTATAAGTTCCTTGTATAGTCCTCGGTCCCAGCTTCGCCGTGCATTTTTCGGATCAGAAATCTGAGTTCCTATGCTCAAGATATCCAGGTTTAAAGTTTTAAGCGGAAAACAACATTTCTCCCATGTGGAATAAAGATAATTTCTTACGTATTCAAATTTTCGGGTTCAAGACCCTAGTTTTCTTCAATTTTCGAGCCCAAGACCCTTAAAAATATGCATGTGTCTGATTCAATACCTTTAAAAATATTATATTCTATCATTCGTGGGAAACCGCCATACTTACCCACTCCACTCCACTCATTTCCCTTATCCCATACTTAAATTTTATTTGAGTTATGGCAGTCGGTCAGACTCGCCATAACTCCCTCATATTCCCCCCTCACTTACCTCACGTCCACCTCTGACACACTCATTTCACCGCCTCCACCCTCCCCCCCCCCTCGACTTCCGCTCCCCACAAAATACTCCCCCTCACCTTCCTCACTTCCCTTTTTCCTTTATCATACTTAGAAATTGTTTTTAAAAAAACCCAGACTCGCGAGGGCTGACTTACCCACTCCCCCTCATTCCTCACTTGCTCATACCCGCCAACCTGATACTCTGATAAGCTCACCTCACATCACTCCCCCTCACTCTGCTCCCTACACTTCTCCCTCCCCTCTTCCACCACCTACATTTCTACCCTCCCCCTACACTACCCTTTCCCCCTTTCCTACACTCTCGTGCCTCCCACATTTATCCCCTTTTCATAAAAAATTATACCATAACTTTTTTATAATATTTAATTCATAACCTTTTTATAATATTCATTTCTTAACCAATAAGATTATTACATTTGGAATCTAATAAGATCATGCCACATGGAGATCATGGATTGGTTCCACATGGAATCCAATAAGAGCCTTACACATGGAAACTAATTAGTGGTGATCACGAAATTAATCCAAGGGCCAAGATTTGTCCATGAATTTTAATTAACGATGGTTGAGTGTTAATATTTTGGAGGCCATAACTTGAGCTTCGGGTGTCGGAATAGCGCAAACTTTATAGAGTGAACTATTGTGGTGACAAAGAATAGAGTGAACTATTTGTCCAATCCTATTTACACTAAATAGTTCACTCTCCAATCCTATTCCAAGGCCCTAAGCCTATCTAATGTTAGTTTGCTAACAAAGAAAAGAGTCTAATTGATTTTAATTTACGAATTATTTTCTTATGGTTGTTTTCATGTCAAAGGAAAAATGGATGAAACTTTAGTGATGTTTTGACTCTTGACCCAACCAAGGCAATGCAAAAATGCCAATGCAATTCATTCAATTCAATGAATTCTAGCTATGGGAGGGAAATAGGCATTTTTCTTTGCAAATTGAACAATTCAACCTCACAAGCACCAAGCAACCATGCAAGACAAATCATAACCAATTGTTTAACAAGATCTCAAACCAAACACTTTGCCAATATAGTTTTTCTTTAATGCTTCAAAATCTTGTAAGCATGCAAAGATTTTTTGTTTATTTTTCCAAATATGATGCAATAAGTTCCTTAATCTAAACAATAACACAATCTGCAAACAGAAAACCAGCAAATCAGCAAGCAATGTCTATAGAAAATTGGTAGTAATGTTGGAAATGAAGCACACTCCAATATCTCTATAAGAATATCAACCCAAAAGTCACTATGAAGGTAGATCTAATAATGCACACAAATAACAAGAAGGTAAACAACCCAAATGCAATCAATATGGGACACTACCAAATCTAATCATATAGGTTGAGTGCATTTTCCAACTTCAATGGATCACTAGACAAAAAAAAAGTGTAAATCAGCAATCCAAGCAAGCCACACAACCACACTTCAAACCAAAATTGAAGATTCAACCAGAGACAAGATCCAAAGGTACAGAACAATCACAGATCCTTGAGACCGAACAAATAAATATTTGACTAAACAAATATGGAAACCTTTCCATTTTTAAAATTTACAAGGTGTGTCACGGGTCAAATGACCTTCAACAAGATACTAGTCTCTTGTCACTAACAGTGCAATAGGTGAAACCCTACAAAATTTTGAAAAAAGAGGGATCTGACTCAGATCTTGTCAAATCTGAAGGATACAACCTCTGAGGGAGTACCAGGGAAGAAGACAACCAAATCAAAACATAGGATAATATTCAACGGATTCTAAACTATAGAAGCATCAAAGATTCTTCCCCAATGGAATCGTCAGTTCTGTTATGGAGGAAATCTCACAGGTCGATAATAAGATCTCCCTGGGATCTTCCTATTGATCCTAGATAGACAATGGGATAGAATTCTATGGATTTCCTTAGAAACAAGAAATCAAATTCATAATTACACAAGGAAATAGAAGAATGACATATCTTATTCCAAAGGTCTTCCTTCGTATGTCACGACTGTTACAATCATGAAGTTCCAGCTCCAGCTCCTACAACCTGCTTCCTGCACACAAGAGGCAAAAAAATACCATTTGACTTCTCTTCATAGTGTTAGAAACCTAGATCTACAATGGATCTAACCTTATCTATGATCAATAAATTAGATCTGAACATTTATGCATGAAATACAGACATTCATAGGAGAAAACCAATTATATATTAATTTGAATAACAAAAGTACATCAATACAATTACCTCTTAGTGTATATGCACTCCTCTTTTCCCCTTGATCCTTGTTCCTCCTCATATCTTCAACCAACCTAGGAAACCTAATTACAACTAATGTAGATGGAGAAGCACCTTTAAATTTTGACATCATAGATCTGTAAATTATTTCTCCATAGATATGTGAATGATTCATCCTCCTGATGCTCAAGATTTTTCTTCTTTATATATATTCTTGGAAGAGGCTTGGGAGAGCTTCTAGATATTCTAGATACCAATGGAGACTCGAGTGATGTGATTTATGTTAGTGTGTGTAAATTTACAAAGTCAAAACATCTTGTTTTGTTTATACTTGAGTCTTGGGTCACATCATTATCATAGAGTTGTTTGGTCATCATTTGTAAAGGGAAAGTCTAAAACAATTTTGAGGGCATATTATGACATGTACCAAGATTTATCTAAGCCTTCAAATCAAATTTGTACCGTTATCAATAAATTTGAAATTCATTGCAAAATCTCCTAACATTTCGCAGCATCCACCTGCCAACTGTCAAATCATTGCAGAATTTCATAATTCTCATAATGATCAGTCATCATTGGTTTTCAAGCATGGGAGTCAATGTTTCCTATGTAGAAAATTCATCCAGCCATGAAATCAGTTTTTCAAAGTTGTTTTTCCACCTTTTAAATCATTTAACCCTGCTCGCTATGAAATTTCTCGGTTGCTGCGAAATTTTTATAGTTGAATATTTTTGCAGTTAACTTCAAGCTCATATTTTGAGCAGATGGTGACTGACATCAACAAACGGAAAGAGGTTTTTCTTGAAAACAGGTTCATCTACGAAAACCTCTCTCAGGTTTTGCAGAGGTGTCATGGTTTGGGATATTCTAATGGATCTTTACAGCCTATTTTTACATATTTTCGCCAAATTTAATTAGTTAAAAACTAAACCCTAAAAAATAGGAGTTAGTTTGTAACTCCTTCTTGAATGTGAAACCCTAACGGTTTTGACCTGATTGAGTTAGATTGAAATTTGATTCTATATATTATTATGAAGAGGATTGTAAAAGGGGGTGTGTGAGAAAAGGAGATTGTTGTGCTTATAATATTTTTGAATTGTTAAAGATGGATCAATAGATAAGTACATAACTCTTTTGAACATAGATTCATGTGATATATTTTCCTTAGCATATATTTCTTTCATGTAAATATTTTCCATTTATTAGTTACTCACTTGTGTATTTTCTTCAGTATTTGAATGGAGATTTATGAATTAGAATTCATTTATAATGCTCTAGTTTCACCACATTCAAATACTTTCATATTTTTCCTCTAAAATCATTGCAGAACTCATCCATTGTTAGATGCTCTTCCTTGATACATTGTTTTCCTAATTCAACCACCATACTACAGCAAGTTAAAGGTCTAAGAAAAGTGCATCTATATTGCCTTTGTTCTGACTGTTTAATAATAAGTTATTGATCCCTTAAATTGATATTTAGTTTCAAGACTCCATGCCCAATGGTCCTCTCCTCTGCTCCATCAACCACATCATAAACTTTTTGTCTTTACCTACAGATCTAGCCATTGTGATATGATTTCAATGAGAGAGCCCTCTCAAGTTGGAAAGGCCGATTTCTAGCCCAAAGTGGTTTGAAAAAGTTACCTCTGTGTTTTCCTTTCACAACCAAGGAAAATTACAAAATGATAACATGTTGGTGGCGGCGTCGCGAAACGAAGGTGAAATATTCCCTGGGAAAGAATGGCAAAGATCATATTTGACTTATGATGGTGAACAAAAGCCAAACACAAAGAGGTTTTTCATCATTCACCTGGTGACTCCAATAATGCTTCAATCAAATTCAAAGACTACGTTGGAGGACGAGCCTTGTTGACAGAAACATGAAAGGACAAAGATCCAGGTATCAAAGTTTGAGTTTTCTCCAAGATATAATATTCTTTGTTTTCAATTACATCTTGTCCTTTCCTGAACATATCAAGAGGATTTTCCATTGTTTAATGTATTCTAATGAATACCATAAATCTGCACTTGAATATCCTTCTTTAAAAACTGTATATCCTTCTTACATTGTTGAGCATGACCAAGAGCCTTCATCCCATCTATATGATGGTCATGATCAGTCTTGCGAGCCTCATGAGACCAAATTTAATATTAGACCTATAGTATATGATCGTAAATCCTCTAAGATTCAACAAATATATAGGCCATTAAAATTACCCCATGTCCTTCATGACTTTCCTCCAAAGAATTACAAATATCTTCCTAAGTTTGATAGGGAACTTGACAACCTCACAGTTGAAAAACACATTCAGGTTTTTGAGAATTTCATTGACCTTTTTGAATTTGAGCATGATGATATTTGTATGAGATCCTTTTCTTAGTCACTACAAGGGGATGCCAAGGAATAGTTTAGGCATTTGCATCCTGAATCCATCAGTTCATGGGAGGAAATGAGTGATGTTTTTCTGAGGTTTTGGGGTGAGAGAAAGTCTTGGGAATTGTGTCTTTCAGAGTGTCATGCCATGAAAAGACAGAAAGATGAGACGATATCCATGTTCAATAAAATATTTCATAATGTTTACTACAAGATGCCTAAAAAGAACCAGCCCCCTGAAGCTACTACCGGGATGTGTTATGCAACATCCTTTCATCGAGGTCAAGCTTTCCTACAGATGGAGAAAAGGTTTGTTACATTATAGTGGATGTTTAATGATTCTCAAGAGATTGAGGATAACCTTCTAGCATGTGAGAAGCTCCCAAATCATATTTTGGATGAAGTTGTAAATACAGAGGAAGATGGTGAAATGTATGAGCAGAAGATTGTTTGTTCCATGCATTTCCTTAAAGCTTTCAATAATCATGTTTTTACATAAGACCATGACCCACTTCTTGAAACACAGGTTATTGTCCCAAATTTTCTTCTTGTTGATATTCAAGATCAGCAAGTTTCGTTTGCCTATAATGATGTTCAAGATGACATATATCATTTTTCGCGTTTACCTATATATGATGAATATGATGACTACAGTGAAGTTGACTTTCAAGAACAACCATCGAGAAGTATTTAGTTTCAACAATCTAATGAAATCATTCGGCCCATATATTTTTGTAATGGCATGGAACATGAATAAAATTGTGATTCGGATGAAAGTAATTCTTTGCCTCTATGTTTTTCTTCATTCAGGTTTCTGAAAGAGAATTTTGAAATTATTGATGAAAGAAAAGGGTTTGAGTTGATGCAAAATCCAATCGGTTTTCTGGAACAAAATAATGACATTATAAATCAGCAGTAGTCTTTCCATGTTCTTAATGATCATGTAGCTTGCTATATGGAAAATTTTATTAGTGGAAATTTTCAGTCATTAGTAAACAATGAATTTGAAAACAAGGAGGATGAAGAGTTAGTATTGCAGCCTGCATTGTTTTCTTATTTAGAAAATTTTTGTTTGCAGCAATCTCATCATAATTTTTAGCCTCTTTATGACAGCCATCAGGTTGAAGTATATGAAAGAAAAAATGCATATGAAGGGGTAGATTCATGGCATGTAAATCCCCTGGAGTAGAGTTACAATCTTTTGGATGAGAAAGACATCAATTTGCATGCTTTTAAAGATCCTTTTGCAATATGTTTGGAAACAGTGAGCAGGGCCGAGTTTGCATATTTTTTTAAATTTGAGTTTGTTTGCAAGTTTTTGTTTGAGTTGACATTAAGCATGACTTTCCTTTTATTCCTAGTCAAATACATGCAAGGAATTCAACCATTGGATAAAGTGTTTGCATGGTTGCATTGGGCCTTTGATTTCACTTGATCGAGCAACTCATGTTTCAGTTCAGTAGGTAGGTGTGAATAAGCTCACTTTTTGAGCATCCTTTCAGGAGTTTTCAGTAGTCAGTATTCAGAGTATTTTTTTCAGTTTCAGATTTCAGTTGGCAACAATGTACATTTTTGGGTTTTCAATGGATTTGGTTGCGGGGAAGCTCACAGAGCAGGTTGTAGGTATCAGAGGTTGGGAACAGTGCAATGGATGAAGGAAACTAGTCTACGATGTTCTTTGCTACCTCATAGGGAGGATAACATCCCCAGTTGGAGCCTGTGTTAGTTTGTGTAAATTTACAGCATCAAAACATATTGTTTTGTTTATTCTTGAGTCTTGGGTCACATCATTATCATAGAGTTGTTTGATCATCATGTTTAAAGGGAAAGTCTAAAAGATTTTTGAGGGCATATTATGACATGTACCAAGATTTATCTAAGCCTTCAAATCAATTTTGTACCGTTATCAATCAATTTAAAGTTCGTTGCAAAATCTCCGAGCATTTCGCAGCATCCACCTGTCAACTGTCAAATCGTTGCAGAATTTCCTAATTCTCATAGCAGTCGGTCATCATGGGTTTTCAAGAATGGGAGTGAGTGCTACCTATGTGGAAAATTCATCCAACCACGAAATTAGGCTTTCAATTTATTTTTTCCACCTTTTAAATCATTAAACCCTACTTGTTGCGAAATTTCTCGATTGTTGTGAAATTTCTTGTAGCTAGTTGTTTTTGCAGTTAACTTCAAGCTCAGATTCTTAGCAAATGGTGATTGATCTCAAAAAAATGAAAAGAGATTTTTCTTGAGCACGGGTTCATCTACAAAAATCTCTCTAAGGTTTTGCACAGGTGTCATGGTTTGGGAGATTCGAATGGATCTTTACAGCCTATTTTTACATATTTTCGCCAAATTTAATTAGTTAAAAACTAAACCCTAAAAAATAGGAGTTAGTTTGTAACTCCTCCTTGAATGTGAAACACTAACAATTTCGACCTTATTGAGTTAGATTGAAATGTAATTCTATGTATTATCATGAAGAGGATTGTAAAAAGGGGTGTGTGAGAAAATGAGACTGTTGTCCCTGTAATATTTTGGAACTGTTAAAGATGGATCAATAGAGGAGTACATAACTCTTTTGAACAAAGATTCATGTGATATATTTTCCTTAGCATGTATTTCTTTCATGTAAATGTTTTCTCTTTTTTAGTTACTCACTAGTGTATTTTATTCAATGTTTGAATGGAGATTTATGAATTAGAATTCATTTATAATGCTCTAGTTTCACCACATTCAAGTACTTTCATATGTTTCCTCTAAAATCATTGCAGAACTCATCCACTGTTAGATGCTCTGCCTTGATAGACGGTTTTCTTAATTCAACCACCATCCTACAACAAGTTAAAGGTCTAAGAAAAGTGTATCTATCTTTCCCTTGTTCTAACTGTTTAATAATCAGTTATTGATCCCTGAATTTGGTATTTAGCTTCATGACTCTGTGCCCAATGGTCCTCTCCTCTGCTCCATCAACCACATCATAAACTTTATGTGTTTACCTATAGATCTGGCCACTATGCTATAATTTCAATGAGAGAGCCCTCTTTGTTTGGAAAGGCCAGTTTCCAGTCCAAAGTGGTTTGAAAAAGTTACCTCTTTGTTTTCCTTTTACAGCCAAGGAAATATACAGAGTGATAAAAAGTTTCAAGGGTCTTGCCTTGAAGAACCAACTCATCTCTTTCCTCTTCGAAACTCCGTGAATATAGAAGCTTACATAGGGTGTCGCTTGTTGTGAATTTATGACAAGCGACATATCGTTGGTTGTTCCATAGATGACCAGCGACACCCCTCAAAAATTGTCTAAATATTGAGATAAGGTTATGTCTTGGCTTTCATCTTCTATTGTTCCTCTCTGACCTTGTAGGGTGTAAATTAAGGCTATAACAATTACACTTGTAGAATATGTTTATTGTAGCATTTTATCATTCCTATGGCAATTTATGCATTATTTCACAATGTCTTGTAGCATCTCACTATGTTTCTAGGAACGCTCTGTCTTCTGCAGCATTAATTTCAGGACTATCTTTATTAGCCTGTAACCTCTTGTCATTATTTGAAAGAAGATGTTGGATCGTGAATCACTTTAGTTGTACCTCAGAAGGGACTAGATTTTCTTTTCCGTGCTTCATTTTCAACATATGCATTAGAGTAAACTACCATAGGATTTTTTTTGTCTTTATTCAGGTTAACTTAGGAACTTGCAAGTCTATTTCTCAGCAAAGACACTTATTGGTTTCAGATCTAACAACCTACGGTGGCTCACCTGGTTTTGCAGCGTGATATTATACTTCTTGCAAAACTTGTACCCAATATTTCCATTGATGGGACAAGTGGGGATCGATCACTAGGCTACTTGATCTTTTGAAATTTGTTTTGTAGATCTTTCTTTCAATTAGTTTATAGCTTTCCTTGCAGTTGAATTTCATATTTCATTTATGTAGTGATAAGTAGTTGTTAGTTTTTTCTCCCATACTAAAGAACTTAAGTGGTCCTTGGAGGAACTTAGTTTTTTTCTCGTAGATAGACACATGCATGCGATCTACACATATAGTTCCAACACCTCTTAAGTTTGTATAAACCCTGGGTTTACATTTAAAGTATGAAATGAGGAATACACCATTATTTATGTCATTCTTTGACCCACCATCCACTAAAACCAAATTTGATCTATCGAATATTTTAAAAATTAAGGGGTTACTTAGATTCATTTAAAATTTTATTTGTCTTCAAAACACATTAAGAGAAATGTCCCAAGATCACCATAGTTTTGACGATTCACAAGGTTTGTATTGTGAAAAAACTTTTAAAATTGAGATCTAATTTGGGTATACACGAAGCATTCCAAGAGAAAATGTTTTTCACCTTCAACCCTCTTAGTGTCACAAATATTTCAAATTCTTTCATCCCAAGGTGTTTTAGGAATTGTCCAATGCCCAATTTCACTATGGAGCTCGTGAAAACTTCTTTGTATTTTAACAATGCTGATTTTTTTCTTTACACTTGTCAGAACATATAGATATTTTTGATCTTTTAGATTAAGGTTGATCACTTCCTTATAGTGTCTTAATTTTCTTTTATCCTCTAATTCTTTATTGCACCACAATTTCTCCTTAAATTTAGATGTAATAATATTTTTAATACTATCCTTATTCTGCATAATGATCTCTTCTTTTAATCCCCAATGATTTAGACAAAACTTGACATCTTTATGACATCCCCACTTGAACCATAGGTGATTTTGTCTAGACTTTGAAACAATTTTGGGAAGTCTCTTGTCTTACAGGTACCTAGTCATAGCCATGCTCTCAATGTGGGAAAGGGTTGTTTCTATGAGGAAGATAGGATAGAGTGTATTGCTTTTAATTTTGAGATTATAAATTATAAAATTATTTTGAATATGTTTTATCTTTCTCCATGATTCTCTAGAGATATTGCATCCCAAAACTTCACATCCATATAAAATCACATGAATGACGAGAGTCTTGAAGAAGAGTGTCTATGAATTTATTAGAAATCCCCTATAAAATGTTGAACCACTCAATACCTAACACCTTGAACATACTTACAAGTGCTAAAGGAAAACACTTAACACTATAAAAATCACATCTTTTAACTAATTAAGAAACTTACATATTAAAGGGATCAAATATTCTAAAAGAAATCAAAACTTTTAAAATAGTAACAATAATTAATAATTAATAGTAAGCATGTCCATCCATTATTTTTAAACATGTGTAATCCATAAAATAGGGAACAATCATGAATACATACAAATTTATTATGGAAATCCTAATGCAAGAATAAAAACTCACTCTGAGTAAATATTTTGATAGTATATAACCCATAAAAAAATATTTTTATTATCTTTAAACATGTATAATCCATAAAAATAGAAAACAATCATGAATAAAATTTATTATGAAAAACCTAAAGCAAGAATAAAAACTCACTCTAATTCCCTTGTCAATGTTTTGTAAGCGCCACAAAATTAGCCATGATTTAACCAAAACAACCAAATACATTAATTTACAACAATGTTTTGTAAACACCACAGAATTAAATTAGCCAAAGCAACCAAATACATTAATCTACAACAAGTAAATCCAGCCAAATAATTTTGATACTGAAATTTTCAAAATGGACAATATTCTTCAGAAAATTTTACACCTAAACCATCCTCAACCCCACAAGAAATAATAGATAGTTAAAAATCATTTAGCACATAGTGGCAAGCAACAAAATACCCCATAGGTTATCAAGTAGACTCCCTCATAAAATCCTATGATGTTTGAGAGTGGTTTCCACACACTACTTGAAACTAAAGATCTTTCCACCAAATTTTCAACTGTGGTCTTGACAAACCATGAATGCCACGTGTTACAATTTGAACAATTTAGAGACATTAAATACAACACATGCTTGAAACGAGCTTAAGAAGATATTCTCAAAAGACTAAAATTGTAATAAACGTGTCAATTTTAAAATAATTAAAAAAAAAATCAAATCTAACCCAAAAATGTAAAATCTGCATGCATCCATGCCAACGTCGTCTCAAAGCAATGCCACCTGACACAATGACATCAATGTTATGATCAAACAGAGTGACTCGAAAATCAATAGAATTTAAAGAAACATGAGAGCTCGATGTACCAAACGCTATCATTAATTAGCATAGGATTTTAATGTCTTCAATAAGAAGAAATAGAGTGTGCCAATATTGCATCTACAATGGCTAACTCTTGGAAAATGTGTACATGTATTCAATTGAGAAATAATACCATGGTGACTTTGGAAAATGTGTATTCAATTGAAACCTAAAAGTCTAAGTGTATGTTTATATATGAAAAAATATTAAAAACAACATTGAAATTTATATAAATTAACAAATGAAATTTTGTAAATTTATATATTTATCTAATGGAAAATGAATAAATTAAATTAAAAATAAAATTGAAATGGATGTAAAACTATAATGACACTAATTCATTTTAAATTTCAAAACATTCAAATGATGGAATCATTCATACAATGTCATTCAACGTTTAACAATAATCAAAGAAAACCATTTTCAATAATCGAGTCTTAAATCAAATAAATTTAAAAATTGTCGAATGGCATTTTCGAAAATGACAATAGCTAACTGCTCAAGGCTCTAAGTCCTTTATTATTGCATCGTTGTCATTGTCAATCAGATCCTCTATCAATAGGATCTCTAAGAAATCACCATTGTCAAAGTTTAGGCTCCTAGAAGATTGTGAGTGTATAACCTTGACAAGTCTATTTCATTATGGTTCCCCTTTGCACATAGCATCATCTATGTATTTGTTCCATTGCTTCAAAGGACTTTCCTTGTATATTGGTTCTTTATGCAAAATGAGATGGAGTGTGTAATGAATGTAGATAATTTCATTGTTTTTTTCGATTTCAATTAGTTACTCTGAATTAAATGGATTTCAAGTAGTTACTCGAAACTAAATGGATGTAAAAATAAGTTCAATTTTAAAGAAGATCATGTTCTAAGTGATCTAATTCCAAACAAATCTCAATTCTTTATCCAATTCCACACAAGTCACAACTTTTTAAGTGATCCAATTTTTCCCAAAAGACTAACACCCACTTCTTGTGAGAGGTAATTATGTGGAAAATCTTTGCAACATTGAAACTTATGTACCTTGAAGCTGTTATTGATCATTTAAATCATTGTTTTTACTTAAATATTTCTAAATGTAATATGAGTCAAATGCCCCTTACTATTAGAGCAAATTTTGTCCAA
>ML791460.1:168419-179314 GCA_009831015.1 Picea engelmannii
TTGTATGTATCTACATAATGAAACATATCACATATTTGTGAACAACAAATTTAACATATACCCAAAAATTATCATCTCGAATATTATGCTTTTTTCGAAGCAAGATAAAACCATTCACATCTTACCTCACCCAATGGCTATTGCATTTAAAGCAATGGCCCAAGAAATCATTGGAATTCATTTAAAACCTAGTCAATATTTATTCCAAGGTTGTTGACACCCCTAGAAACGCTACCTCTCCTACCAGATGGCTAGTGCCTCATGGGATTTTTAAGACCCTAGCAAGCCCAACTATAGTCAACAAATAGAGGTAATTTATAGACTTACTCTAGGTCCAAGGGTAGTTTTTGAGAAATCTCCCTCTTGAAACCCTTTGTTTCTACCTAACTAAGTCATTGTTGAGGATACCCAAGTTTAGATCACTTGCAAGTTCTAGACCAATCGAGCTTACTAACATAGATGATAGCAAAAGACAAAACCCATGTTGTAGTTTAAGAGACATTCCAAGGTCCAAATCCCAAATTGTATGCCTTACCTTGATGATTTTGCACTGGAAAAATATTTCCACAAATTCCACCATCTTATTCACCATTGTGGAAAATAAACCCCCCTTCATCTCCACTAGTTATTGAAAAAGAATATAATAAATGGAAAATGTCATATTGATTAGTTTAAGAAACTCCACTTTAGAAAACTTGCTAAATATGGATTTGTGGATGATAATTGTTAATTATGAAACTTTGAATTGTGTGCCCATTTTCAATTAGCTTGGCAAACTTGGCAAACCAATCAAATTTGCCAGTTTTTTTTTCACCATCAAAGAATGCACAAAGCCGAAAAACTATCCTTATATTCTTCTTGGATCAACCTACTACTTTTAAAATGAGGATTGCATCTATGATAACTTGGAGATAATTAAATGACCACAACTCTACAATGGTCATGTATAATTGATCCTTGAAGAACATTTTCTTCTTTGCATAATTGATCCTTGAAGAACATTTTATTCTTCTCTTAACCAATTGATTTCCCTTCAAAAGTAAGCCAAAATATGGAAGAGAAAATGAGGTTCCCTAATGGATGATTACGACAACTTGTCCAACTATTTATCTAATGGAGTTACCATCCATGCCCCATAATGCCTTCAATGCATCAATTTCCTTCTCGAAGCATTTTCAATGATGGACGATTCTAACAACTTGTCCAATCATCCATCCAATCAAGGGCAACCATCTATGTTCCATGATGCCTTCAATGCCTCGAATGTTTTATAACATCATTCTTACACCTTCAATGCCTCCAATTCCTTCTCACATCATTATTTCTCTTTTCAACCAAAATTGTTCACAACATCTAATACCCTAATGGCCTATAACATGTTGGTCTATCCATTCAATCAAAAATAGGATGAAGCTTTTAATCTTGTCATCGCCTTCTCAAAGAACCCTTCATCCTTCTCGACCAAAATTTTTTGTACCATCTTATAAAACCCATTGATCCATCATAACAATATATACCATTCACTCAAAATAGCATAAATGAATTGGAATGCCAAATACAAGAAAATCTTGCTATTACAAAACCAACACATCAAACATAGCATAATTACCACCCATCTTATCTTACACAATGTAATTCACCATAATTACCACCCATCCTATCTCTTTTACGCAATGTAGAACAAGTATGTTGAAAAACAAAAAAGTACATGCTCATCACCATAAGCAGCATCCATTGCTATTGATTTTCCTTCAGAGGCAGGCATAAACAAGGCATGTGATTTACTCTCATGAATTAAAACCCCTATTCTTCTCAACTCTTGTTGTGCTTCAAGCACTCTATCAACTTGGTCGATACAAAATTCAACTCCATTTACTGGGATATCCCTGAAATAGTGTCTTTCTAATGTAAAAGACTAAGTGCACTTTCAATTTGTCATTAGTCACACCCTTTGCCAATGTGTCTTTCCTTTTCAATTATTAAATTTTGTTCCTAACTCTATCAATTAGTGGAATGTCATTTTAGGTTTGACTTTCCAATTTGTCATTGTATTTTTTATATTTATCATTTTTTTAAGATATTGATAATTGTTTGTGCAATTATATTATTAGGCCTAAGTGGGCCTAATGGTTAAGAACATGTGTTTCCTCTTAAGAGGTCACGAGTTCAGATCGAGAGGGGGGTAGGGTATGTATACCTCTGTAGACTTTACCAGTGAAATCGTTGGGTGGAGGGGGGTCCCTTGTCTCACAAACAAAGGGGTATCATACACCAATTTGGTGTGGCTTGGTCGTGACCTTAAAAATAGATTATATACAGCCTGAGTAGGTCTAATGTTTAAGAACATGTGTTTCCTCTTAAAAGGTTACAAGTTCAAATCCAGAGGGGGGTAGGGTATGTATACCTCCGTAGACTTTACCGGTCAAATCAATGGGCAAAGGGGGGTCCCTTGTCCCACAAACAAGGGGGTCTCATACACCAATTTGGTGTGGCTTGGACATGACCTTAAAAATAGATTATTATTATATATATAATCATATCTTGAGCAAGTTTATCCAAATTGTACACACATGCTAGCATTTGTGTTGAGACTCATCTTGATAAAAGGTTTACTAGACAAAATGGTCCTCACATAGAAAAAATTTCCATACACTTTAATCTTGGATTATGAGAACACAACCTTTCAATGTCAAATATGTCAATTTTCTAAACATCTACAAACTACATTTTTTAAAGGATCTTTAATTAATCAAAAATAACATATATATTAATTACATAATTACTATTTTAAAAATAGTTCCATCTTAATCCACTCTCTTTTTCAAATTTAATTTAAATGATTTAAATTTTAAAATGGATTAACCCTCATCTAAAACTCAACTTTTAGTAAAATTCCTCACAAATCTTTTAAAAAAAAAATTATACACTTCCTTTACTTGCAACAAGCACGATAAACTTAATTACTACACCTCTATATCTATTCATCCATAACAAAGATGATTTCAAAACTGAAAAGTGATTTTCTTCGGCAACATTGTTGGATGACTGTGTCATATTGAATGATGTCAAATGCATGATTTTCTTATCCAATGTTGTTGAATGCCATGTGTCATATTGAATGATGTCATATATATATATATATATATATATATATATATGACCATAAACATAATGGCTTAAACGTGTTGTTCGACCACCATTTCGCCTCACACCCATAGCTCATCAAGGGGCAAGTTGGTTGATATTTAGGTTGCAAGTTGGGAGATGGAACAATGCAATAGGGAAGAATACTATTTCCTCCCCCCAATTGTTAAGATGATAGTCTATGTGGAGAGGTATGGGCGCTGGTACAAAGAGGTGATCGATGGGTCCGATATAGATCGAGACTTCTTAAGGAGGTGAGGTATAAAGTAGGATGATAATTTGCAATGCAGGCACAAGCAATGTTTGGTATGACGATGGTCTTAATAAAGAGGAGATTTCCTGCATATGATAGTCCAATTGAAACATCAATCGGGCCTAGTTTGCTTATGCTGGAGTGGAAACACTAACACTAGGTGAGGAGATGGCCACTTGGGGGCTTTTTCTCATCACAAGCTCCATGTATTTTGCTACTCAATCTTTTGACCTTTGAGGTGTTTGCACTACCATGGTTTAGTGGGGGTTTGCTACTCAATCTTTGACCTTTGAGGTGTTTGCACTACGATGTTTTAGTGGGGGGTGGAGTAGGAGAGTTGGCCTTCTTCTAGACTCTGTGTCATTTATGTCTATGAGATTGGAGTGGTACTCCAAGGATTTACTCTCTTCCACTTGGCTATCTCGCCTATATACCTTTGTTTTTTGGTGGTGTCTCTGGTATCCTATTCCTATCGTGGGAGGTTTTTTCATGCACACAATATGATTCATAGCGATGATAGGTATGGAGGCAAGCGTAAAGGGAAGGCTTGTGCTCTATGTCTAGGCGGGCAAGCCTCAACTTTGAGGGGCCAAATTCTCTCCCCCAAAGCCATCGAAGAGACTTAGGAAATAGAGAAAATCTTCAAGGGAAAAGGGAAAAGTTCTAAATAAGAGTTTGAGGAGCTGGAACAAGCTATGAGGGAAAAACAACAAACATTTTGTAAATCTTAGATCCTACAAGAGGTTAGGGATGAATGAAAGAACCGATTTATACAAGGACTAGAACCACCAAGTTCTTTAAGTTGGTAGAGACTTATTGGATAGTTAAAACACTAATAACCCAAGCCCTCAAAAATAAGAGTGAAGCAGGGAATCCTCCACGTAATCAAAACCTTTGAAGGAAAGTTTCAAGGCCATGCGCGAAACGGTCTTCAAAATTGGTATCAATTTCTCTGGTTGAAAAAGCAAGCATTTCCAAGCGACCAACGAGATCCTCTATTTCGAAAGGTACTTGAACAAACCCCATTGTTCTCGTTGAATACCCTCAATCTTCTGGCACTGCTCACGAAATGGACATGGAGACCGAGCCACAAGTGGAAGCATTTGTGGAGGACAAACCTCAAACCCCTCAAGCTTTGATGTCTGGTTTGTCTAGTATCTTCGTCTTTGGGATAGTATGGACAATTATAGGAAGGTAGATAAGTTTAGGGTCTCTTTTGGCAAATGTTTTTCTCAAAACCTTGATAAGTTTGTTATGAACTTCTACTAGTAGGGCCTTGGTTTCCTAGCCGCAAACACCTACTAAGAATTGACGTAATTTTGGAATATATATATTATAGAATGAATGTAGTGATGTTTTTAGTTTAAGAAAAAGTGATTTTCAAAGGTGTTTTCTACTACCAAGTAAAAAAGAAACGTGAAGTGTCTACCACGTGTCATTTTAAAAAATACTTTATGTTGACCATAGATACCAACATAAATTCATCTCAACTCCAAATCTATCATGGGTTGAAATCTATCATATAATGATCAAATCCCTAGAGGTGCAAACATTTCCATTCAATTTAAAAAAAAAATCACTTAATGTGTGAACCAACGTTGAACCATCTTAACTCCACATCCATCATGTCTTGATTGGGATCAAATCCCTATAGGTGGAAACTTTTACTCGTTTTTTTAATTTAAAAAAAAAAAATCACCTTGAAGGACTTGATCCCTCTCCATGTATGACATCCCCTTGTTTGACCATGCATCCATAATGATCAAATCTCTAGAACATTTCCATTCAATTTGGAAAAAAAAATCACCTCATGTGTGAACCAACATTGATCCATCTTAACTCCACATCCATCATGTCTTGATAGGGATCAAATCCCTATAGATGCAAATTTTTACTCATTTTTTCAATTTTACAAAAAAAAATCTCAAAAGACTTGATCTCTCTTCATGTATGACATCCCCTTGTTTGTGGGACAAGTGGCCCCCTCCTTGCAAGAACCATAAACCCCCTTTGGATTTGAACATGTGACCTCCAAGGAGAAAACACATGTTCTTAACCATTAAACCCACTCAAATTGTATATGCCATGTGTCAACTCCAACTTAGATCCATCATAACACCAGATCTATAACAAACAAAGAGAGATTAATTTTTTTTTAATTGAAAAAACAATTGGACAAGTTTACACTTCCAGGAAAAAATTTGATCTCTGATTTTATACACAACTACCACAAACACATTCAATTTCTTGACCAAAATATTTCATGGTAATCCTAGAAATTAAAGTATTCTGAAAATTAAATTAATACAATTTGTATATGACAACCTTAATAAACATAATTAATAAAAAATAAAAATAAAAAAAATCTTTAACATCATCTCATGCCATGTGTGCATTAATATGAGTGCATGTCATACAACCTGAGTGGGTCGTACACCAATTTGGTGTGCTGGCTTGGCCGTGACCTTAAAAATAGATTATTATTATTATTATTATAATATAGGCCACAAAAACATAATCAATAAAAAAAATGTGATTTTATACATTGCGACCACAAACAGGGCTCATGTATGACATCCCCTTGTTTGTGGGACAAGTGGCCCCCTCCTTGCAAGAACCATAAACCCCCTTTGGATTTGAACATGTGACCTCCAAGGAGAAAACACATGTTCTTAACCATTAAACCCACTCAAATTGTATATGCCATGTGTCAACTCCAACTTAGATCCATCATAACACCAGATCTATAACAAACAAAGAGAGATTAATTTTTTTTTAATTGAAAAAACAATTGGACAAGTTTGCACTTTCAGGAAAAAATTTGATCTCTGATTTTATACATAACTACCACAAACACATTCAATTTCTTGACCAAAATACTTCATGGTAATCCTAGAAATTAAAGTATTCTGAAAATTAAATTAATACAATTTGTATATGACAACCTTAATAAACATAATTAATAAATAAAAAAATATTTTCTTTAGCAACATCATCTCATGCCATGTGTAAGATTGAATGATGTTGAGTGCATGTCATACAGCTTGAGTGGGTCATACACCAATTTGATGTGCTGGCTTGGCCGTGATCTTAAAAATAGATTATTATTATTATTATTATTATTATAATATAGGCCACAAAAACATAATCAATAAAAAAAATGTGATTTTATACATTGCGACCACAAACATTCAATTTTTGGAACAGACACTTAATGTTAGATCCAAAAATTAGAGTCTGGTTTAATTAAAACCACCATATTTATAAATGAGCCCGTGATAACCTAATAAATGGATAGGAGTAAGATGCCTGTACATACAGTAGGCAGAAAATTACAAAATTCCTTTACTGTTATAAATGTGGGATTGATTGTCTATAAAAGAACACCACGGTTCATAATATACATGTGGGAATTAATAATACATATAAAAAGAAGAAGAGGGAAGGCACTCTATGGTTTGAGCTGTTAGCCAATCACATACCTGTAGCCTCTCACTGGAGTCGTCAGAATTGACAGATCGTCGTGGAGCTCTACAATGTTGTAGAGTCGCTGAGGAAAGCACGGTATCTTGAACAGCAAACATTTAATGGAGGCCTGAATACCCAATAATTGAACAAGGTAGTACAATCAACACCAGAAAAATAAACGGAACGAGGTCTCACTGGACCAAACCAGCCAGCTTTACACAATTTTCTGTTTTATTTTGCTTAATCCGTCTTACTTATCTCTCGACGAACTGAAGCATTCAACAATTTTCTATCGATTTCTCCTTTGTCCAATATATGCTACACAAACTGCCCTCAAGTTTCAGTCCACAACGCAGCAGGATAAAATAGCTCGTGAACTCTCTCAGAAAAAGGGAACCTTGGGCTCATCTCCCTACTTAGGGTTACTCTGAGAGATAAGCTTGTTAGGGTTTCTTAATTCCAGCAGCATCAGGCAGTGTCGGGATCACTGGGTCCTGTTAGCTGATAAATTCACAAATAACGATCATGAGAATTCATCCAAGCTCACATTTAAGATTAAAAAATTCTGCAATTTTTTTTGAATTCTCACCTAGACGACCAGCATCTGAGCTCTTCATTACGCGCAATCTCTTTACAGTATTCACAAACATCCTGAAAAAATATTGTCGCTCAGAAATCTGTCTGTAAGAATGATGAAACAAGAGAATAGGATGGCAATATATGATACTTACTCCCATGGCACATCTCCAACGAGCATGCGATCTCCTTCAATGTCTTCGTACACAAAGACATAGTCCCTTCCATTCAAGAGACTCGCCTGATTATTATTATTATTATTTTCAGCCAAAGGACTTGCATCCGATGTTAGAGCTGCAAATAGAGCAAGCGAAAGATTCAGAATATTTCTGTAATAATTTCAGTCAAGTTTGAGTGATTAGAAAACAAAGATTCAGAATGTTTCTGTCATAATTTCAGTCCAAGTTTGAGTGATTAGAAAACAAAGATTCAGAATGTTTCTGTAATAATTTCAGTCCAAGTTTGAGTGATTAGAAAACAAAGATTCAGAATGTTTCTAAAACAAAGATTCAGAATGTTTCTGTAATAATTTCAGTCCAAGTTTGAGTGATTAGAAAACAAAGATCCAGAATGTTTCTGTAATAATTTCAGTCCAAGTTTGAGTGATTAGAAAACAAAGATTCAGAATGTTTCTGTAATAATTTCAGTCCAGGTTTGAGTGATTAGAAAACAAACCGTTTATAGAGCCTCGGAACATTTCATCCAGAGCAACAGAGAGCTTTTCGTAGCTGTCATAGGCCTTCAAGTCAATCTTGCGGCCTATAGGCACGCCATCCACATTTACTTTGACGAACATGGTGTTGATTTTCTTTTCCACTGGTTCCGCAGCGGGAGGTGGAGGATTGCAAGAGGGGGCCGCGGCTACTTTGGGTTGCGAAGCCAAATTCTTTCTGAAGCTCCTGATAGGAGGCCATCCTACCACCGGGGGTGCTCTGCAACCGCAGAAACACCAAATGCACTCATAAGAAATGCGTTCGACCCAAAATCTCAAAAATGGGAGAAAAAAATTAATGAAGTTATGTTATACAGACCTGGAGGGGGTTCCAGTTTGGTTCGGAGCGCGCTCAGTCTCAGCAGGGGTTTGTATCTTCTCAGAGGCAGCAACAGCTGCCGGCAATCTCTGGCTCTCCTGAGAATCTTTAACTACAGATTGAGTGTTTGCAGTAGATTTAGCGGCCTCCCCAAATCGATTGTTCGTTTTCTCGTCTGGAATCCCGCTGGGCCCTATAGCCTTAGGATATTGTTGGAAATTCTGCTTGTTTTTCTGCTCCCAATTGATTTGCCAAGTGTTTGCAGAGCCATACTGCTGCGGAACAGCCCAAGGAAACATGAAAGGCCTTGGCTGTGCTTGGCTCAACAACTTTGAGTCCAATTCTGGTAATCCAAACCCAGAATCATGCACCAAATTCACTCCCACAACATCAGAGAAACCTCGCTTTGCTCCTGAAGCAATACCCTTAGATGCCGCGTGAAAAGCCCTGTAATTGTAATCTTGTACAACCTGAGAAAACTCACGGCCGTTAAACGAGTTCAGCCAGTATTTCTGAGCCTCCCCGCTTTGGATGAACCGGGAATCATATGCCCCTGGGTGCAAAGGTAAACGGAGATCCTTCAGAGAAGAGATATTAGGCGGCTCAATATGAGAAACATCAAGCTTGGCCTGGCGAGCTTCGTCCACCGAATCCGAACCTTTCTTCGGCAAAGCAAAGCTATTATAACCGGAAATCTCTTGACGGTTAACGTAGCGGCTCTCCCGTTCCAGGATCGAATCACGCTGGGGTCCGTACTCATCTGCTTTCCCTCTGTGCACACTAGAAAGATCGAGCCGCGGCGGCTCCGCGGCCTCGATAGTCAAGCTTTTCGCATCCGGCCTCCGTCTCGAACCTGCGACGTCGGCCCCTCCATCCAGCACGTCGTCCTCTGGAAGACCCAATCTGAGCTCAGTTTCTTTCGTTTTAGGACCCAGCTTGATACAATTCTCATCTTCCGATTTATTCCCGCCCGTAGCAGCTTCAGAAAAGACTATGTAATCGTATTCTCTGATATTCGAACAGCCAATCTCGGGCCTCGGGCATTCATCTGCAGAAAACCGCGTTTTCATTTTCTCCTCTTCGTTCCCACAGGAAAACGCATCGTTCTTGTCCGTTGCCGAGCTCAAGCCAACAAACGTAGATTCATGGCTCTTGCAACACGGATCGTTTCGAATCTCACGACTCGTGGAGATCTGGTCACAAGTTCGAATCCCCGGCCGCTGGGAATCCGTGTCACCGCACTCAGTTTCTGAATCCTCTGGCATTGTATTCAGCATCTTGCAAAATCATGTAAAGAAAACCTGAGCAACAACAGCATACACAAAATCAATCTCCAACTCTAGAAGCAAATTCAAAAGGCTCTGCAGATCCTTTTGAAGGGCGGGCGGCAGTGATTTTCGCGGCATGCAAATACCATGGGGGAGGGCCTCAAGGCAAGATAACCATATCAAAGCTAGATGCAATAACGCATGAACTACTAACAACAGACAGCAGCAATGTAAAGAGCGAGAAACCTAGGGGCGGGAAGGGTGTGGGGGACCAGAGAAGAGTCGTGAAACGGTCGAGAAACAGAGAAAAATGGTAAAAACACAAATCTGTGTGAGGATGTAAAAGAGGAAAAAAAACGAAAAAGCAAAATCGAGATGAAGAAAGATATCGTTCTCAAGAACCTACCACCAAAGGCCAAATCAGACAGCCTTTCTAAAATCCCATCAACCCAACTCACATTTCTCGACATTCAAGTCTCTCTTTCCATTGCTCACGCAAATATGACACGACACTCACAGCGAGCCAGCGTACACTGCACTACAGAAGAGCCGTAGGCTGTGCTGTGCTGTGCCTGAGACTATAGCTACCATCAATTTATTATAAATTCACCAGACAACTAGGGCTAAAATAGGCTAACAAGTAAACGGAAACTTCAATCCGGCAACAACAGCCGCAAATTCCAAGTTCTAACCAACCCAGGACTAATTTGTCTTAAGAAAAAACCAACCCGCCCGTCACCTTCAGGCGATTACTCCCGAAACGTAGCCATTTCCCCAGCATTCGGCGCTTCTCCCTCACACGCACAGTGGACCTGCCCTCATCGATTCCATCGCATCCGACAGATTAAATTACTCTTAATGCTCGAATTACGCATAATGACCTCGGAATGCGGTCCAGAGTCCAGACATCCCAATCGCGTGCGGATCATTTCGGTTTCGTCTCCTTATCTAGTCGGGTGGGGTCGGAATTCAAAGCGAGGAAAGCTTTTTAACCACAGTCAAACAGACAACCGGCGGCAAATGCTCTCTCAGAGCCCATCGCTCCACGGCCGGTATACCAACCATCGACAGATAAATCGAGGAACGCATTGCAGATCTGCTGGCATCAAGCATCGAGCCCCACGTGTTTCGAGTCCCGTGATGGAGAAATTTCAG
>ML791460.1:199013-230149 GCA_009831015.1 Picea engelmannii
TCCAGTTCATGAGTAACTTTGCATCCCCTTACTTGGAGTAGATCAATCCCTTGATTACTCGTACATTTCATAAGTAACCATAATGAAAATAATTCAACTCTATTATATGTCCCCTGATTTGTTGCATACTTGAAGTAAACATAATGATTTATTTTTAAAAACAAAATGCCACCAACACCACATTTCCCTATAGTTCCTTGAAAAGCATTGTCAAATGAACCCCGTGCCTTAGATTTTTCAATCTTTGGACATTTTAGGATTCATTATGTGTTGACTTTTTCGGGATTCCAACACTCCATAAGAAATTATCTACATAGGATGAATGTCCTTACCTTGAAATCTCATAAATCTCATATAATTTATTGAGAGCGAAAGTCCCCACAAAACAAAATTGGGTAGGGCCTTGTGAGTGGCTACATATTTATCTTTACATCAATCCCTAAAATAGTCCAACAAAGAGTCCTTTTCCCACTTATTATTGCTACTTGATAGATTTAAAGCTTCAATCTAAACCTACCATGCATATATGCAGTGCACAAATATATAATTTACTATTTCTTCATTGTTTTATATTCCAACCCATCTTTTTTCCCACTATCCTAGGTTAAAATCTTATTTGACAATGTTAGCCATATAAATAACCTTATTTTATTTTAATAGGATTGATAAGTTTCTAGTTTTTTCCACCACCATTTTTTCCTCGACCTTTTCTTACTCTACTCTAGCATCATACTTGTGTGACCATTTTAATTCATCTTCAAGATCACTAATTTTTAAAACACCATGTTTTTATTGGGGAATAATGTGATTTCATTCTTTAGCAAATTCATTATGTAAGTTTAAATCACTTTCTTCCTTCTAGTATTGTCTCCATTGAGAGACTAAACTTTGGGCTTTTGCATTTGCTAAATTGTAAATTCCTCAATTATGAAGAGCATCAATTAAAGGAATTTAAAGTTTTGGGCTTTTGCATTTGTTAAATTGTAAATTCCAAAATTATGAAAAGCATCAATTAAAGGAATTTAAAGTTTAAAGTTTCTAGAATGTCCAACCCAAGGATATTCACCTATCTTGACTATGTTTCCTTTCTTTACTTTCCAAGTTAATCATTTTCCAATTAAAGAAAAAACAAAACTTTTTAAATTACTAAAATGCCTTTATATCTATACATTTGATTTAATTTGTACATACACTTCATTTAATTTATGTATGGACATCCACATTAAGCCTTTATAACTTTAGAATATAAACTCTTCATAAATAATTCATTACACTTTTCCATATAAACATAATATATTATTAACTAACCATTGTATGCCTTGAGAATATAAACTCTTCATAAATAATTTATTACATTTCAATGACTTCAATGGTGAGTTGAATATGTTGATAGTTTGGTTATCATTGATGTCAACCCTTGAAGAATCCCCGACGGTATGGTTTTGGTACACAAAGTTGAATAAGTAATACAGACATGACAGACAGATTAAATGTATGAAAGACACACATAAATGGATAGTACTAGTTGTGCCATTTCCGGTGATTTGTGGAACGCCACATAGTTCCTCATGGTTAGGGAGATATGGCCTTGAGAAGTTGTAAGCCCTGAAGAGTGGTCAAGAAGCCCCTAGTTGGTTACAAGTCTTTAATGAAAGGGTAAAGTTGTTGTAACAAGAAAACTATAGAATCCCTAAATTAAGGAGAGGAGTTACCTAGCACAAGTATAAATACACCTCAAGGAATCATTCACAAAGACACTCACACACTTACAATTGAATATCTATCTTGTGAATGTTATGGTCTAAAATTGTGATCTTTTGGCTAGTTTGTGACGACATTTTTCTGAGGTTGTGAAGGAAGGTAGAAGGTGAAAGTCTCATAGTTGCAGCAAACGTGACTAACCCTAGTTTCTGAGGAATCTGTGGGTTACAGGTCAGAAGAACGTGGATGTACGCAAGCTACAATGGAGAAAAGTGCGGATATCCACAACTAGTAGAGGAGAAAGTCGTGGATCTATGAAAAGTTGATGAAAGATTGATTAAATGTTGGTACCAGGTCCCTTAAGTCTGAAGGAAGTCTACAGGTCAACATCTCAGAGTTTCAGGTCGGCTACAGAGGTATTGGTATGGTTGTATACTTGTTTTGATGGTTACTTTTTTTCATGATATGGTGTATGCTTGAGACATACTTGGTATGGTTTGTTTGGTATTTAGATATAGTATATCTTGGTTGCTTGGATGAGTGAGGAGAAATCTTATATCTAGTTCAACATATGACATGGTTTTTATAGTTCATATCCTTGAGTTCATATTGTATGGTGGCATATGCATGAGGGACATGCATTGATTCTTTGAGATACTTCATTGATGATATGGTACATGTCTATACATGATTGATGTTATGGTATATGGTACAAGTTGTATTCATGGTTGATGTTATGGTTTATAATTGATGCATGTTATAGTTCACATGTTGGTACACAGTTTATGCATGGTATGGTACAGGCACACAAGTTAGATAAAGTGACAGGTTGATGAACAGTTACAGGTGATGAGACAGAGACAGTGACAGAGGAAGTAATAGATTGACAGTGGCAATGATTGTGGTAGTGACAGTTGGTCTACACTTATATTTCAGGGCGGCAGGACGGGGTAAGGATAGGTGGTTGTAGCCACCTTCCGGTTGGAGCAGGAGAACTCAAGGGGTTGTAGCCTCCTTTTGGTTGGAGCCAAAGAATTCAGGGAGTTGTAGCTTCCTTTAGGTTGGAGTCTGAGAATAGGGGGTGGGAGCCTGGGAATAGGGAGTTGGAGCCTCCTTCCAGTCGATGCTTCCAATGAGGAAGTCGATGCTTCCAATGAATGTATTATTTTGATATATAAGAAAAGCATTATGTGGTTTTCTCCCATTTGGGTTTCCACATAAATTATGGTGTATTGTGTATCTATTGTGATGTGATGTTGTTTATGATTATATTGTTGATGATATATTGAATGCTAATGATAAACTGATGAATACTGTTGAAGAATATACTATGGTTAAAAGTAATAAAATTGTTCATTACTAATTCGCACCCCTCTCAGTAGACCAACAATTGGGATTAGAGCAGATCCTTCAAGAAACAGTCTAAGAACTAGAAGGATATCATGGATTATGCTAAGATTGGGGTACCACAGTTTGATGGTGAGAACTATGCCTTCTGGAGAAAAAAAAATGAAGATGTATATACAAACACAAGGATTCGATTTTTGGCGATCAATAGTAGATGGATACAAAGTACCAACCATTCCCCGATAGATAAAGATGGAAATAAACTTAAAGAAAATTATTCAAAGGATAGAAACGTTATCAAGAATGGTTTGACCCAATCAATACATACCGAGATTATGTAGTGTGAATCCACAAAAGAAATGTGGGACAAACTAAAAAATATATACGAAGGAGATGAGAAAGTTAAGGAAGATAAGCATCAAATTTTTAGAGCCAAGTTTGAACAATTGAAGATGAAAGAAGATGAAAACATAACAACTTACTTTCTATGAGTCGATGAAATAGTAAACAATATCAAAGGTTTGGGAGATGAGATAAAGGAACATGTTATTGTTAAAAAGGTATTAAGATTTCTACCAATGATATTTGATTCAAAGATTTCAGCTCTAGAAGAAAGAGTGGACCTAGCTACAATGACCATGTATGAGTTACATGGGATATTCACTACCTATGAGATGAGGATAGAGAAAAATAATCTGGCCACAAAGGAAGAAATATTCAAGACATCCAAGAAGACAAAGAAGAAAGACAAAAATAATCCAAAGTCAGATTGTAGTTGCAACGATGATTTAGAGGAAGATGAAGAGGTGGAAAACTTTGTAAGAAAGTTGAAAAGAGTAACCGACTCTTTGAAATGTATGCTTCCATTGAAATGTTTTAATTGTGATGGTGTTGGTCATTTTGTTTCTAAATGTCCCTATAAGAATAAGGAAAATAATGAAGAAGATGACTCTAAAAATAAAAACAAAATCCAAAAGGGTAGAATAAACAAAAAGAAAAATTTCAAGAAAAGTCTTTGCACCTAGGAAGACAGTTCATCATTAGATGAAGATGAAGACAACAATAGTGATACAAAGAGAGTATTTTTTATGGCAATAGAAGACTCCGACGAAGAAGGCTCCAAAGAATAATGCGAAGAGGCAGAAGTCGATTATATAGAATAATTGATCAATGCAACATAAGCTCTAAGGATTGAAAAAGTAAAAACAAGTCAGTCCATGCATAACTAAAGAAGAAAGAAGGATATCAAAACTCCAACTCCAAAGAAGTCGAAAAAATGATCACGAAGCTAAAAATCCAGGTAGAATAAGACAAAAGAATTGAAGAAGCACTCAGAGGTTAGATGAAAAAGATTGGATCATTGAAGGCTTAGAAGTAGAGATAGTCAATCTAAGAAAAGATCTTTAGAAGAAGGACATGCAACAAAACAACACCAAGATATTGGATGATATCATTAATAGTCAAAGACCTTATTATGACAGATCTAGACTAGGATACAACCAAAAGAAAACAAACAAAGGTTCAAGCTTCAAAACTAGAGAGCAAGAAGCAGAACCAAGAAGCTATGCAGAAGTCGTCAGAGGTCCCCCTAAGAAAGAAGAAGACATGAAGATTCAAGAAGAAAATTGCATATACATTGCACCACCTAGAATATTTAGAAGTCAGTATCAACAACAACCAGCTATAGAAAGACCTCAAAAAGTAGAAGAGAAGCACCATTCAAAAGATCTTCCACTCCTAGGTATCAAACTATTTTTCTTGGTTTATGTTATTCATGTAATAATTTTAGGCACAAAGTTGTGAATTGTAGAGACAATACCAAGAACATAAACAACTATGAAGGCTATACAAGAAATAGTTATCCAAGAAGATCTCATGAATCTCAAAATAGAAACTACAACATATTTGGATCATTGAGTGATGAGGTAGAATGCCACAAGTGCAACAACTTTGGAAATATGACTAAATATTGCATACTCACTATTCCTCCAAGGGAACCAAAGCAAAATATCATCAATCATAAGCATGAACCACAAAGGATATGGATAAGAAAGCATGATCAATTCAACACTGAAGAATGCAACCTTGCTCTACAAGCTCAACATAAGAAACGTGGATGGTATGTTGATAGTGGATGCTCAAAGCATATGACAAGTGATAAAGACAATTTTCTGACATTGAAGAAGGAAAGAGATGGATCAGTTTCATTTGGGAATGACAATTCAACCAAAATTATTGGAAGAGGCACAGTCAAACTCGGAAGTAAGGATGCCATGGTAGAAAATGTTTTATTGGTCAAAGACATGAAACACAATCTGCTAAGTGTAAGTCAAATGTGTGATCAAGGAAACATACTTGTGTTTGACTCAAAGAAGTGCGAGATAAGGAAAGACAAATCAAGCAAGTTGGTAGCTACAACTGTAAGAACTCCAAGCAACATATATGTTCTAAATGAAATCGGAAAGGAAAGATGTTTCTTAGGAAAGGACGATGAAAGTTGGCTCTGGCACAAAAGAATGGGTCACATAAATTTTGATAATCTTGTCAAAGTCAACAAAAAGGAAGCAGTAAAAGAAATACCCGAGATCTCAAAGCCAACAAATATTGTATGCAAGCATTGTCTACAGGGAAAACAAACCAAGACCAAGTTCAAATCAAAGGAGTATTCCACAACAAAACCATTGGAGATTGTACATATTGATCTAGTTAGAGTGACAAGAATGAATGGATTTAAAGGTGAACAATACTTCATGCTATTGGTTGATGACTACGCAATAATGACTCCAGTTTGCTTTCTCAAGAAGAACTCAGAGGAATTCAAAAAATTCAAGACATACAAAGAGATGGTTGAAACTAAGACAGAGTTGAAAATCAAGTGCTTGAGATTAGACAATGGAGGAGAATTCACATCAAAGGAGTTCATGGAATTATGCAACGAGCATGGGATAAAGAGGCAATTCTCAATATCCAGGACACCTCAGCAAAATGGAGTTGTCAAAAGGAAGAACATAACATAACAGGAAATGGTCAGAACCATGTTAATGGATTCCAAGTTGACAAATGTCTTTTGGGTACAAGTAGTGCATACAACAGTTAACATTCAGAACATAGGGATGCTCATAAATAACAGTGATAAGACTCCATATGATATATGGAAAGGAAGACCAACAAATGTGAAGCACTTCAGAGTATTCATAATCAAATGCTACATCAAAAGAGAAGATGGTAGAATTGGAAATTTTGATTCTCGAGTTGATAAAGGCATATTGGTTGGGTACTCAAGCAAAAGGAAAGAATACAAATGCTTCAATCTAAGACTCAATGGAATAGTAGAAAACATCAATGTCACTATTGATGAGACAAATGGACGAAAGGTAAAAGAAAGAAGCAAGGATTTAGTGGAACAAGATCACGAAGAAGATTTGAAAGAAGAAGAAGTAGATGAAGAATATGATTATCCAGAAGCAGAGCAAGAATAGTAGGATATTTAGGTATCTCCAAAGACACCTAGTAGATGAGTGCAAAAAAACCATCCATCAGAATAGATCATGGAAAATAAAGGTGTAGGAGTTGAAACAAGAAGAAAAATATGTTCACCAGAACAACAACACCTAGCACTACTATCTACTATTGAGTTGAGTAGTTTTGAAGAAGCCAACAAGGATGAACACTGAATCAAAGCTATGGATGAAGAATTAGGTCAAATAGAGAAGAATGAAACATGGGAACTGCTTCCAAGGCTGAACATCATTGTTGTACTCAGGTTCTTTGAATGAAGAAGACCTTGCAGGATATACAAGTAAAGTGTGATGAGCCCATTTCAATACTTTTTTACAACACCAGTGTCATTAGTATATCCAAGAATCTAGTGATGCATTCTAAGATGAAGCACATTTCGATCAAGTATCACTTTCTACAGGAACATGCTACAGAGAAGAACATCAAGCTAGAGTATGTTGGGACAAAAGAGTAGATTGCAAATATCTTCACCAAACTGCTTGCAAGGGAAACTTTTGAGTATCTACGACAGAATATTGGAGTAGTTTATGCCCCATAGTGATTCACACGGCATCGAAATTAACAGGATAGGGGGAGAGAAACAAAAGTCTTGAAGAATTTCAAGTAAAGAACCTTTTGAATGTTTTTCATATACATCAAAGAGCTACACTAGGAAGCACCATGAAGATAAAGGTTCGTAGAGACAACAAAGGCCTATACATAGGGGGAGAAGCCCCAAGAGGAGGATTACCTTTTTCCATTGATGTCAAATGGGGAGAGATAGAGCAAGGCATGGAGATAGAGAGAGAAGTATGCATATAGGGGGAGGCATGCATATAGGGGCATAAATGCTCACAGGGGGAGCATGGGCATAAGTATTGTCATGCCTAAGTGTTTCCATCAATGCCAGAGGGGGATATTGTTTATAGTTTGGTTGTCATTGATGTCAACCCTTGAAGAAGCCCCGACGGTGTGGTTTTGGTACCTTAAGTTGAATAAGGAATATGGACATGACAAATAGATTAAATGTAGGAAAGACACTCATAAATGGATAGTAATAGTTGTGCCATTTCTGGTGATATGTGGAACACCACATAGTTCCTCACGGTTAGGGAGATATTACCTTGAGGCGTTGTAAGCCCCAAAGAGTGGTCAAGAAGCCCCTAGTTGGTCACAAGTCCTTAATGAAAGGGTAAAGTTGTTGTAAGAAGAAAACTCTAGAAGACCTAAATTAAGGAGAGGATTTATCCAACACAAGTATAAATAGACCTCAAGGAGTCATTCACAAAGACACTCACACACTTACAATTGAATATCTATCTTGTGAATGTTATGGTCTAGAATTGTGATCTTTTGGCTAGTTATTGACGACATTTTTCTGAGGTTGCGAAGGAAGGTCAAAGGTGAAAGTCTTGGAGTTGCAACAAACATGACTAAACCTAGTTTCTGAGGTATTTGCAGGTTATAGGTCAGAAGGGCACGAATGTACGTGGGCTATAGTGGAGAAAAACACGGATATTCATGGGTAGTAGAGGAAAAAGTCACGGATCTGTGAAAAGATCATGAAAGATTGATTAAATGTTGGTACCATGTCCTTGAAGTCTGAAGGAAGTCTACGGTTTAGAATCTTAGGGTTTCAGGTAAGCTACAAAGGTATTGGTATGGTTGTATACTTGTTTTGATGGTTACTTTTTGTCATGATATGGTGTATGCTTGAGGCATACTTGGTATGGCTGGTTTTGTATTTGGATATGGTATATATTGGTTGCTTGGATGAGTGAGGAGCATTCTTATACCTGGTTCAACCTATGACATGGTTGTTATAGTTCATATCCTTGATTTCATGATGTATGGTGGCATATGCATGAGGGACATGCATTGGTTCTTTGAGATACTTCATTGATGATATGGTACAAGTCTATACATGATTGATGCTATGGTATATGGCACAAGTTGTATTCACGGTTGATGTTATGGTTTATGAATGATGCATGTTATAGTTCACATGTTGGTACATAGTTGATGCATGGTATGGTACAAGCACACACGTTGGATATAGTGACAAGTTGTTGATCAGTTATAGGTGATGAGAGAGAGACAGTGGCAGAGACAATAATAGATTGACAATGGCAGTGATTGTGGTAGTGACAGTTGGTCTACATTTATATTTCAGGGCAGAAGGACAGGGCAAGCATATATGGTTGTAGCCTCCTTTCAGTTGGATCCGGAGAACTCAAGAGGTTGTAGCCTCCTTCTGGTTGGAGCCAGAGAATTCAGGGAGTTGTAGATTCCTTCAAGTTGGAGCCTGATAATAGGGGGTTGGACCTCCTTCCAGTTGTAGTTGGAGAATCAGGAAGTTGGTGTTTCCAATGATTGCATTATTTTTATATATAAGAAAATAATTATGTGTTTTTCTCCCATTTGGGTTTCCACGTAAATCCTGGTGTATTGTGTATCTATTGTGATGTGATGTTGTTTATGATTATAGTGTTGATGATATATTGAATGCTAATGATAAACTGTTGAATATTGTTGAAGAATATACTCTGGTTAAAAGTAATAAAATTGCTCATTACTAATTCACCCCTCCTCTCAGTAATCCAACAAAAGAATTCTAACAATAAAGGTTATTGAATCCTATAGGAACACATTTAAAATTATCAACTAGGGGAATCATAGACATGTGAGGTGCTATGAAAATTTTTTGCAACCCTTTGAGGGTAAAAGAGCTATGGAATTGATTATGTATTACTTTATTTTAAGGAATGGAAGTTACTTGTGTTTTATATGCATCTTTTCCTATGTGATGCAGGAGTATCTTTGGTACTGGGAAATCCGCATGACGCAAAAAAAATTCAATTTTGTACTAGTTAATTTAGGAGGAATAAGGATGGCTGCAACTCTACTCGACAACATGTGTTGTTATTCCTTGTTATAATTGACAGTGTTGCAACTCACTGCAACTCCACACTACAAGATTAGTGCTGCAACTCCTATGTTGCAACTCCACGCTACAGGATTGGTGTTGCAACTCACTGCAACTCCTATGTTGTGACTCCACGCTACAGGATTAGTGTTGCAACTCGCTGCAACTCCACGCTACAGGATTTGTGTTGGAAATTTTATGCTGCAACTCCACGCTACAGGATTTGTGTTGGAAATTTTATGCTGCAACTCAACGTACTGATTCCAAATTCAGTCCATGTAGCTCATTAATATTAAGTGCCAAGTGGAAATCATTGATGAAAGAAGAGGAAACAAAACTGAATTGGAAAACATCTCGGCAATGAACAATCATGACTATTCATCTTCCCAACGGAAGGGGAAACAAATCAACTAACATAAACAACATAAAAAGAAGGGGGAAGGAAGATGTTGGGGTTGATTCGAGCTTGAAGAAAGGAAGGTTTACGTTAGGTCGATTTGAAGTGATTGAGACATCCACCAAGAACAAGATCGAGAAGAGACGATATAATATGCATAAGAACAACATAGTAATCAATTCTAGTCTGGTGAGAAAAGACGTATTTCTCAATTACATTGTAATAAGGGGCATTATGAAATCAATAATGAAAGCAAGGATTCACAACCTGTTTGTGTTCTTGTGGTTGTAATTAAAATATTCTATTTCAATCTTAACAACAATAAATGATTTTTTCGTTGCATGTTTGAATATGAGTTCCATTGTGAATTCTAAGTGTAAAGCATAGTCCTGTAGGTGTTACAATTGCTACATGTCTATGAGCTGCATCAAGTGGTATCAAAGCAGGTTTAGGTTCCTGAGTTGTGAGAGTACAGTGCCCGAAGGTAAGGCCTGTGAATGTTGGTCTAAGTGCGGGTTGTAAGACAACTCATAAGGATGCCACCGTGAAGAGCAGGAGAAACACAAGGAGGTGTGAGAAATAGGGAACTCAAAGAGTTAAGAAGAAGAATAGAAGAGTTGGAGAAATGGAGAAGATGAGTTAGATTCTGACTCTGAAGAAGAGGTTGAAGTTGAACAAAATTTCGAGGAAGGAGACCCAACAACACATTTGGTATCCTTCTTAAGTAACAGAGACAACATGAGGGTTGAATTTTCGTGCTATGATGGAAGTTTGAAGGTTGAAACTCTTATAGATTGGATAGGAGAGATTGAAAGATACTTCAAGTATGAGAATGTTCAAGATCCAAATCGTGTTCGTCTTACCATTATGAAGTTAAAAGGGAATGATGCACTTTGGTGGGATACGCTGCAGAAAGACAGAGTAGATCATAGATTATAGAAGATTAAAACCTGGAAGAAGACGGTTGGTAAGATCAAAGAGAATTTTTTACATGTTGACTACCAACAGAACTTGTGTAAACAAGTACATAATCTCAGGCAGAAAGAGACATGTGTGCGTGAATATACAAAAGAATTATTCAAGTTGTCACTCAGGTCAGGGATGAAAGAACTGGAGTATCAGAGAGTGGAAAGATACGTAAATGGACTGAAGTACCAAATTCAGGATGAGATGAGTACACATTACTTTCGAAATGTAGACGAAGCCTACCAGGTTGCTTTGAAGGTGGAAGAAAATATTGACAGAAGAATACGATAGAATTTCTATGGAAAAGGAACTAAAGGTAGAGGAAGAGAAAGTGCTACTAAGGACAATGAGAAGGAGGATAAGCTGAACAATAGTAAACATCCAAGAGGAGGAAGAAGCGTTAGTAGAGGCAGAGGTTTTTGTCACGGTGAGTATGTAATTACATGTTATAATTGTGGAGTAGAGGGTCACAAAGCATCGAAATGTCTAGAGAGGTAGAACACAACAAGAAGAAATGAAGCTAGGACACAAGTCACCCAAGCAGATGAGGTAGCAGCTACTGGTGGGAATGTGGAAGTACTTGAGCAAGAACACTGGGAAAACTTGATGTTGAGAAGAGTATTACTCAAGCCCAAGACAAAGGATGCAATAGAACCTGAACAAAGAAAGAGAGTGTTCAAGACTAAATTTAAAATTCGCGATAAGTGTTTTCATCTGGTCATATACGACGACAGTACAAAAAATTTGGTATCCACTGAAGTAATGGGGAAATTAAAGTTGAAAGGCATTCCACATCCCAATATGTACCGAGTTTCATGGTTGCAAAAGGGACAACAGGTGTGATCAAGATTTATGAGCGAAATAAAATGAAACACATATCTATAATATTAACACATAAATACAATGAACACTAACGAAGATATAGTGAAACTTAACTTCTATTCAATAAAGAAATATGTTGAAGCTGTAAAATGTAGAATGAAAACAATCTTGCTCGAATGGTGGTAGCTAATCTCTGAAAAGAGATGTGGTGGCTACGCACATTCTCCTGAGCACATTACAATGAGGCCTTTGGGCCTTTTTAGCATCAAGAAGTAATCAGAAAACCCTAGACATCCAAAAACCTAACCTTAGAAGATGAAGTGCCAAAAGTTATGTGGGCCTCGATGAGGTAAGTTGGTACATCAACTTCCTGGGGTCGTAACTTTTTCATATGATCTCCGTTTTAGGTGCACAATAGCACGTTCGAAAGGTCTATCCGAGGACTAAACATTTTTTCATCACACTTTGACTAAGACCATAATGTGACTATGGCGAGCCCAAAAAATGTTGTTGAGGGACTCAAAACGACCTCAAAAGTTTAGGACCCGAAAATCTAGAAAAAACTACCAAGATGAAACTGTATGTGAGCTAGTTGGAATAGGTGGGTGGCCACCAATATCCACTTGGATCAATCATTCCCCCTTAGAAAGAAATGGTCTTCATTGCATTGATTTCTCCCATCATATGAGGAAATTTCTACTAAATTTGGCCTCGTGTGAGCCACTTGCCTTGGTGCAGGAACTTCCCCACTTTGAAAACATGATAAAGATGAATCTTATGTTGGTGAGTGCCCTTGACATGTGTGTCCACAATCTGATCAGTGGATTCATGTTCCAAGAAGTCTGAGTTGAGCTCTATTGGTGTTAACTATTCTGTTATCTCTGAGGTGTCCAATAATGGTGGAAAGTATGGTCGAAGGAGGTCCACATTAAACACTAGGTGCAAGCCAAGGAAGGGGGGAATGTTGAGCTCAAAAGCATTGTCACCCACAACCTTGGTGATGGTGTAAGTTCCATAGCGGAGTGGACGAAGCTTTTGATGGGGTCCTTTAAGGCATTATTTTTGCAAGTGAAACCAAACTTTATCTCCCACCTAAAACTTGTGTGACACCCGATGTTGATCATGGCACAACTTGTACTTGGCATTGGACTTCTACAAAATATCCTGAACCTGTTGGAGGATGTGTTGGATTCATTCAATGAACTGGGTGGCTTTGTTGGCTTTAGTTTGAGCATGGGACGATTCTTCCTGTGTGGATGCAAGGGGTAGTGAAACATCCATAGGACCCAATGGTTGAAATCCCAACCCCACCTGAAAGGGGCTATGATCGGTTGAGCTATGTATCGCTATGTTGTAACTATGTTTAACATAGGGAAGACTCTCATCCCATGTGAGTGAATTATTGGAATTGTACATGCACATGATATGCAAAAGCATCATGTTGACAACCTCGGTTCGGTCATCTATTTGGGAGTGGAAGACAGTGGATTTGGTGAGCTTGGTGTCCAACAGTGACCAGAGGCTCAAACAAAATGTGTTGAGGAACCGACTGTCTCGATATGAGACGATGGTTTGTGGTATCCCAAAATGTACCCACACTCGTTCGAAGAAGAGCTTGGCAATGGCCTGTGCTGTGATGCTCTTCTTTCAAGTGGCCATAATCGCCATCTTGGAAAATCGATCAACAACTACAAAAACACAGTCATTTCCCTACTTGGTTGTAGGAAGGCCCGACATGTAGTCCATCAAGATGGATTCCCAGGTCCTGTTGGGAGTAGGTAGAGGGTTGTACATGCCTTATTTCTTAATGGCTAGTTTGGCAATGATGTAGGCTGTGCAGGCCGTGATATACTTGTTGACACCCTGTCGAAGTTTTAACCAATAGAAATGTTGTTGCAGAACTGCCACTATCTTTTCTACACTGAAGTGTCCTGCCACCCTATTGTAGTGAGCTTCCCAAATTAGCTTCTCTTGCTTGCTTGATGGGATGAAAAGATGGCCAAGATGGCACAATAACCCGTCCTGAAGATGGAAATCAGTGACAATTGTGTCTATGCCCAACATATGGTAGGTAATGGCAAAGTCAAGATATCTCTCATAGATTTTGGGCCATCCGAAGGTCTCATGGTCGCATGAGTGTAGATCTGTGGTTAGTGTTGCAACTAGAGGTTGACTGAGGCAGTCAACAATGCAGTTAGTTCTCCCTGTCTTATACTTGATGTTGAGATGGAACTGTTGCAAGTATGTGGACCACTTCTGATGGCGGTCATTCTGCAATTTTCCTTGTGTCTACATGACCTGTAGAGGATTGTGATCAATGTGGATGACTATCTCCTTCCCGAGAATGTACTTCCTCCACTAGTGGCAATATTGTACAATGGAGTACATTTATTTGTCGTAAGTGGGGTACTTATGAATGGTATCTTATAGTGTCTCACTATTATAGGCCACAAGATGTTTGTGTTGAGTGAGAATTGTGCCCACAACATAATCTGAAGTATCTGTCTCAATCTTAAAAGGTTGTTGCAAGTCGGGTAATGAGAGCATCGGGGCTGAGCACAAGCACTACTTCAAATCATCGAATTATTTATGTTACAAATGGCCCCACAAGAACATTTCCTTGCCACCACCCAGGGGGTCACTTGGATAAGGGCCCATGCAATATGAGAGAATCCCAACATGAACCTGCGATAAAATTGGAAAGGCCTAAGAAGCTTCGAAGCTCAGTGAGTGTGGTCGGGGCTAGCCAGTCACGAATGACCTAGATCTCGGCTGGATTGAAATGCACCCAATGCTCGTCAACAATGTAGCCTAGGTACTAGACCATGTTCATGTCGAAGGAGCATTTTTCCAAATTTTCATATAGCTTGTGTTGTCGTAGAGTGTGCAGAACTTGTTGAATATGTTGCAAGTGTTCCACCCAACTCTTGTTGAATATGAGGATGTCATCCAAATACACCACCACAAAAGAATTGGTGAAAGGATACAATATATCGTCCATCATCCTCATGAAAGTTGTTGGGGCATTCATCAAGCCAAAGGGCATGACCAACCATTCAAAAATACCTTCTTTGGACTTGAAGGAAGTCTTCCATGCATCAGTCTACTCTATTGGGACCTAGTGGTAGTCAAACTTTAGATCAATCTTACTGAAGTATTTGGCCACCTTGAGATGGTCAAGGAGATTGTAAATTCGTAGAATTGGGTACCGGTTCCTAACTATGATTTTATTTAGGGCCAAGTAATCAATGTAGAGTCACCAAGTCTTGTCTTTCTTCTACACAAGCACGATTGGGATTCCATAAGGTGATGAGGTTGGTCGGATGTGCCCCTTTTTTAGCATCTCTTGGATCTAGCGCTTGATTTCCTCATTTCATGACAGAGAGTGGAGATATACTGGCTCATTGGGTAGCGGTGCGTCGAGGGTCAAATCGATTGAATGCTTGACCTGACAATGTAGAGGTACCCCGGTGGGTGAGGAGAAGATGTCTTTGTATTCTTCCACGACCTTATCCACTTGCTTCTGCTACATGAAGAGACCTTCCATGGAGGCCATGGATGTGGCTGCAACATTCTTCTCACTTTGAGCACGAATCACGAAGAAGACAAAATTCCTGGTCTGAGAGATGACCTTCCGGCATTGCTTCACAAAGATCAAGGAAATGGCGGTAGGTTGTACTACCTCAGGTATCTTGTACAATTTCCTGTCCAAAGTAATAAAAACACTACAAGGCCTAAACTCATATACAACATGACGTTTCCATAAATAAGGTTGGCCAAAAAGAACATCACAAACTTCAAGGGGGGCGACATCACACAATACCTCATCTTTGAAGGGCTTGATGTCGTAGGGCAAGTGACATTGTTGGCTGATGTGGAGATTGCTCCTTTGGCGGAGCCATATGATGGTGTACGACTATGGGTGCGGTGTTTTCAGTAGAGCCAATCGCTTGAGGAGATCCATTGAGATGAGGTTCTTCTGGCTACCATTATCAATGATGAAGCGCAGCGGAGTACCCTTCACCCACATCTGTGAATGAAAGAGGTTCTCACCCTCCTCTAGTTCATCAGGTTCACTGGGTTGGATCTTGGTGGTAGTAACAGTGGCACTGGGTTTTGCGTCAATGATTTGTCTCCCTTTTTTTTGTTTCTGACTCAGATTCAGAATCCACCTCTGATTCAAAGGCTTTCACCTCAACCACCAATGACTACTTTGAGCGGTGTTATGCCAGGGGATCTTATGGAACTCACACCACTTCCCAATGTCTTTCTTTTTCTTCTCATTGTACTTCTTTGTTTGCAGCCTAGACTAGTTGCCTTGAGGTTATCCATCCGTTCTCTATCATTTTTTCTGCGGTTTGGGGCTTCCTTTTCCCTGTTTCTGCTGTGAGGGGTTCGCAGACCCAAACTACCACATATTTTGTTTAAGATTCTACTCGATCTTGAGAGCATATCGATAGGTCGCGCCCAAGGATGAGATGTCCAAAAAATCCATTTTTATTTGGATGTATCTATGTAGGCCGTTGTTGTACTTGAGCACCAAATGTCGCTCAAAGTCTTTGATACCCAACTTGGTGTGCAAGGTATGGAAGACATTGGTGATATCTGGCACTGTTTGGTCCCTTTCTGCCGCAGTGTGGTCCATCTTGTATATAATTCATCATAGCTTCCAACAAAGTAGTATTGTTCCTTAATAACATCCCTGAAAGAACCCCAAGTGGGTGTGACTACAAATAATGGAGATTCCTTTGTTTCCTTTTGCTCACAGAAAGTCTCCCACCAATATTTGACATGGGGGATGGCCTTAAGGAGTGAAAATGTAATATTTTCTCTATCAGAGAAGTTATGGACAAAACAATACCCTTCTAGAAGGTTTAACCATTTGTCTACAACATCCACATCTATCTGACCTTCAAATATATGAATATCAAAATTGATTTGTACCTTGAAGTGGGTGGTACCTCCGCTTGAGGAAGATGCGTCACCTGTTGGCAGTCATCTAAGGATTTGCGCAAAATTATCCATCATCTTGTTCCTCTGTTGTGCGAGGGCTTCCTCGAGCAACAGTTTAAAGGGATCTCCTGCCCCATCGTCTTTATTTTCTTCCCCCATGGGTGATCGCCAGGTTCGACTAGGTCGATCTTGCAAAGTCTCAATTGGTTTGAGTCCCAACTACTTATACCCTGACCTCGTTGGGGACATGCACAAAGAAACAAATGAAGAGCAGACCCTTATGATACCACTAATTCGAATTTATGAGCAGAACGAAATGAAACACAGATCTATAATATTAACACATAGATACAATGAACACTAACATAGATACAGTGAAACTTAACTTCTATTCAATGAAGAAATTTGTTGAAACTGTAAAATGTAGAATGAAAAAAATATTGCTCGAATGGTGGTAGCTAATCTCTGAGAAGAGATATGGTGGCTACGCACATTCGATTGAGCACATTAAAATGATGCCTCTAGGTGTTTTTAGCGTCAAGAAGTAATAAAAAAACCTAAAATCCAAAAACCTAACCCTAGGAGATGAAGCGCCAAAAGTCATGTGTGCCTCGATGGGGTAAGTTGGTACATCAACTTCCCAGGGTCATAACTTTTGCATACGAACCACGTTTTAGGCACACAATATCCCGTTGGAAAGGTCTATTCGAGGACTACACATTTTTTTGTCACGCTGTAACTTTTTCGAGAGTGTGACTGTGGTGAACCCAAAAAACGTTGTTTAGGGCCTCAAAACAACCCCGAAAGTTTAGGACCTGAAAAGATAGAAAAAAAATGACAAGATGAAAATTTTACGTGAGACAGTTGGAATAGGTGGGTGGCCACCAATATCCACTTGGATGAAGGTGACTGTGACTGAACAATGTTTATTGAGTTTCTAGATTGGAAGTTTCAGTGAACAAGTTTTATGCGACATGATAGAGATGGATGCATGTCATGTATTGCTTAGAAGACCGTGGATGTTTGACATAAAGGTATTCCATGATGGCAAGGGGAATTCATATGAATCTGTCAAGGATAGTCAGTGTTATAAGTTGGTACCAATGTTAGAAAAGAATATGGAAAGTAACAACAACAAGGGAATGGACAACAATAACAACAAAGCTATGAACGACAGTAACAACAAGAATATGCATGGCAACAACAGTGGAATCATGTTATGTTCTGCTAAGGAGTTTCTAAGAGAGAAGAAACATAGTGGTTGTTGTTTGGCTATAATGCCAAAAAGGGTTCAGGAGACAAAGAAAAGGGATTTTATATTAGTCGAGATTCAACACTTGTTGAAAGAATTTAAGGGAATTGTAGTAGATGATTTACCAGCAGGATTACCTCCATTGAGAAGTGTATTACACCAGATCAACCTGATACTAGGGTCGATCTTTCCAAATAAATCACCTTACTGAATGACTCCAACATAGAGTGAAGAGGTAAATAGACAAGTGCAGGAGTTACTTGACAGAGGGTTAATTTGATAAAGTTTGATTCCTTGTACAATACCAACAGTTTTGACACTGAAAAATAATGGTGAGTGGTGGATGTGTACAAATTCACGGGTTATTAATAAAATCACCATTAAGTAAAGGTTTCCTTTACTGAGAGTGGATGATCTCATGGACTATTTGAGTGGCACTGAGTACTTCATGAAGAATGATTTGAAGAGTGGTTATCACCAAATCCAGATAAGGGAAGGTGATGAATGGAAGACAACATTCAAGACAAAAGATGGGTTGTTCGAGTGGTTAGTTATGCCCTTTGGTTTAACTAACACACATAACACATTCATGAGGCTAATGAACGAAGTTATGAAACTGTTTTGGGGAAAACTTGTTGTCGTATATTATATGACATTCTGATTTTCAGTACGAGTAAAGAGGAAGATCTAGACCACGTGAAGAAGGTATTACCACGATTGAAAGAGGAGGCATTGCTGATAAATCTAAAGAAGTGTATGTTTTTACAAAAGGATATTGTATACTCGGGTTTTGTGATTTCCAAAGAAGGTTTAAAGATGGATCCTGAGAAGGTAAAAGCAATATTGGATTGGCAGACACCTAAATGAACTTTTGATGTGCTAAGTTTTCGTGGACTGGCGAGTTTCTATAGGAAGTTCATTTGAAATTCCAGTCAGATTTGTGTGCCTCTTACTGAATGCATGAAGAAAGGAACATTTCAATGGATGGTAGCATCAACAAAGTCATTTGAAGATTTGAAAAACAAGGTGACATAACAGCCAGTATCGACACTTCCAAATTTCAATAAGGTATTTCAAGTAAATTGTGATGCAAGTGGGACATCAATTGGAGAAGTTATGAGATAAGAAGGTAGAACAATAGCCCTTTTCAGTGAAAAGTTGAATGAAACGAGGAAGAAATACTTTGTTTATGATCAAGAATTTTATGCTATAATAATTCAGGCCCTGAAGAAGTGACAACATTACTTGCTTCCAAAGGAGTTTGTTTTGTTTACTGACCATAAGGTGTTGCAGTACATTAACAACCAAGGGAAATTTAATTAGAAACATTCTAAATGGGTAGAATTTTTACAAAGTTGTACATTTGTTTTGAAACACAGGTTAGGGAAGTCAAACAAGGTTGCTAATGCATTGAGTCAGAGGAGAATATTGCTAAACACCAAGTCAGTTGCAGTGGTAAGTTTGGAATGTGTGAAAGTGTTGTATGAAGAGGATGCATATTTTGTAGAGGCTTGGAATGCATGCAGAGAACCATGGAGTATGGGCTGAACACCATTCTTAGAGTACCAGATTCAAGAAGGCTTCTTGTTTAAGAACCGACATTTATGTATTCCATAGAGTTCAATACGGTTGAACCTCATTAGATAGTTACACAATGGCGATTTAGGAGGACATTGTGGAATGGACAAAACCACATCATTGGTGAAAGAAGAATACTTTTGGCCCAACATCAACAAAGATGTCAGGAAATTTGTTGAGTGTTGTAGAGTTTGTCAATTAGCTAAGGGTAGAAGTCAGAATACAAGACTTTACACTCCATTGTCGGTACCTGAAAGACCATGGGAGGATGTAAACATGGATTTTGTTTTGGGACTACCTATGACACAGAGGAAGTACGATTCTATGAAGGTGGTAGTAGATCGATTTTAAAAAATGGCACATTTTGTAGCATGTAAGAAGACAAGTGATGCTAATGAAGTGACTTCCTTGTTTTTCAAAAATGTGGTATGGTTACATGGCCTATCGAGGAGTATTACTTCAGATATAGACGCGAGATTTCTTGGTCACTTTTCGAGGAAACTTTGGAAAAGGTTGGTTTTTAACTTGCTATATAGTTCGACGTATCATCCCCAAATAGATGAGAAAACTGAGGTGGCGAACTGAAGTTTAGGAAACTTATTGAGAAGTTTGAATGTCGAAAATCCTAGACAGTGGGATTCAGTTTTGGCACAAGCTAAATTCGCTTACAACGATTTAGTGAAAATATCTACAAGGAACAGCCCATTCCAAATTGTTTATGGCAGGTCACCTAAAGGGGTGGTAGATTTGGATGATTTACCAGATCTAGGAGATAAAAGGAGTCTTGATGCCAATGATTTTGTAGAAATTATGTAGGAATTGCATGAGCAAGTGAAGCATAAAATACAAGAAAGCAATAACAAGTATAAAGAGAGGACAGACTTGCAATGAAGACAAAAACTATTTAAAGAAGGTGAGTTAGTCATGGCTCACTTGAGAAAGGAATGATTTCCCATAGATACTTATAACAAACTTAAGTATAAAAAAATAATAGGACCATGCAAAATCTTGAAGAAAATTGTTGATAATGCTTATCAATTGGAACTTCTGGACAAGTTCGATACATCTCCAACATTCAATGTTGTTGATCTGTATGAGTTCCATGAAGGAGAAAATGATGATGATGAAATTACTTTGGACGGATGGGAACAAAAACCAATCAAGTGAGCTTAGGAAGTGGAAGAAATTTTGGCCACAAGGATTGGTAGAAAAACTCACAACAAGGAATATATAGAATATTTAGTCAAATGGGAAAACAAAGGATCGAAGGATGCATCGTGGGTTTCCGAAGAAGAACTAAGGCACCTGTGAATCTCTTCATCCTCTAGAACAATGACCACATGAGCAGGGAGCTCATTTTTTTCTTACCAAGGGTGTATGATATAGGAGCATATTTGGTTCTAGGCAATCCGCATCACCCAAAAACATTTCAATTCTGTACAAGTTAATTTAGGATGATAAGGATGGTTGTAACTCTACTCGACAACACATGTTTTTACTCATTATAATTGATAGTGCTGCAACTCACTGCAACTCCTATGCTGCAACTCGCTGCAAGATTCGTGCTACAACTCGCTGCAACTCCTATGTTGCGACTCCACGCTACAAGATTAGTGTTGCAACTCGCTGCAACTCCATGCTACAAGATTGGTGCTGCAACTCACTGCAATCCCATGCTATAGAATTTGTGCTTGACATTTTATCCTGCAACTCAACGTGTTGATTCCAAATTTAGTCTGCCTAGCTCATGAAGATTAAGTGCCAAGTGGAAATCATTGGTGAAGGAAGAGGAAACAAAATTGAATTAGAAAATGTATGGGCAACGAACAATCATGACTATGCATCTTCCCAACGAAAGGGGAAACAAATCAATTGACAGAAACAACATAAAAAGAAGGGGGAAGGAAGATGTCAAGGTTGATTCGATCTTGAAGAAAGGAAGGTTTCCCTCAGGTCGATTTGAAGTGACTGAAACAACCAACAAGAATGAGATCGATAAGAGACATTAAAATATGTAGAAGAACAACACAATAATCGGTTCTAGTTTGGTGAGGAAAGACGTATTTCTAGATTACATTGTAATAAGGGGCATTCTCCCTAACTCAAGATGTAGATGAGCATATTTATACTAAATAGGCCTTGGATTACTCATCATTATTGAGGAACTCCAAGATCTATACTAATACTCTTACCCCTCAAATTGCTAACTTCCTCTTCATTAGTTATGACAAGTTGTTGAGGAACGAGATTCTAGGGTACACAATCCTCCTTTGATATTGGAAGAGATGGTTTGTTTGAGAGTTCAAAGAGCCACTCTTCCTCTTGGTTGAATACCTTAATGGGTTGCTATGGAGTGCATGGCCATTGCCCATCTTCTCAGGCTAGAGAGTTGTGGAATGCAGGCTTATGTAGCCCCTCTTGTTTCCATGTTTGGGTCGTAGGGGGAAGTCAACTCTATGTTCCCTAATTTTCTGTTAGCTATAAAGTTGACTCCATTTTTAAATCAGTGAGAGCATATGGGATTTGGAATAGAAGGATGTTGTCACTTGCTTGACCTCTCTCTTTGATGTAACTAAGACTAGTGTTAGTGGCATGCAATGAATGTTCAAGAAAACAATCAAAACAACATTTCTACAACAATAGCGATCAAGGCTATAAAAATTAAAAACTCATGAGAAAACCCATCATTATCCCGTACTCATTAGTATGAAGGAAAACCGAGCATATTCATATAACAACTCATAAAATACCACCAAAATTAATTATTGTAAGTAATTAATCAACAAACTATCAATTTCTACAAAATTGGTTAGTTCAGTAATTATTAAGCTCAAGAATGACCAAAACTCACAATTTAGAGAGATACATGGCTATACATGATGAACAAGATGAGCCAATTCAAAAGCCCATCACACTTCGCAACAAAAACATATATACACAATAATAAGAGTACTTACCTTTGTGAAGTATGTACATATGGAAAGGTTGCATAAAAGTGATTCCATTAAATCATAAATAGTCATTGTGGAAAACACCTTCTAGTTGAGTTATGAGGTGGTGAAAAAGGTATTTGCTTATTTTTCAAACAATATCATAAAAATTGAGCTCAACAATAACAACTAACATAAACTCCAATATCAAACATCTTATTGATACAAGTTTAAATTACATCATAATTCAAATATATACAAAATTAACATAATATTAAACATTTTATTAATATATATTTAAACCACATCTTCACTCAAAAATTTAAAAAAATTAACAAAAAGATTACAAGCTCAACATAACGATGTCCCAAACTATTATGCTACAAATTATGAACAATGTATCAAACTCAAACATGACAACTATAATATTCTAGCAACATAACGATGTCCCAAACTATTACACTGCAAATTATGAAAAATGTCTCAAACACAAACATGACAACTATAGTATTCTAGCAACATAGCAAACCATAACATCAAGCTCCAAATTATGAACAATGTCTCAACACAAACATGGGAACTATAGTATTCTAACAACATAGCAAACCATCACATCCATAGAACAAAAACTACAGGAGAAAGGATAAAATACCTCTTGAAATAAAAAAGACAATATAACAATATAAACACAAAGCTAGGTAGGGAATATAAAGTTTACAAGTTTGGCTCCAACCAAAACTTGGTTCAACCATAAAAAGTGTATTTGGTTCATCTAGATTAGATCGTGGAGAAGGAGTTTTGCTCCCATGGGTGGATAGTTCTTAGCTTTACGTATGGTAAAATAGATTTTGTTCATTATGACTCTCCCTCTCATGTCACATCACACTCCTCTTTTTTCTAATTTAGTATACTTTATGTGGTGACATCATTGTGATCTCGTTGTAACATACAAACAATGTCAAAATAACCGAGGGCCCACTTAAAACAAACTTTTATAACATGAATTCAAAATACATTACGAGGTTTTTTTTTTAAATTATATTTAATTTTTATATAAAAAATATATAATATATTTATATGATAAAATGAAAATTTATATAAAATATGTGTAATATTAAAAAATATTTCATTATTAATATTTTGTAATTATTATTTTTATATACAAATTTTGTATATATTAAAACATTTTTTTTCTTTAAAAACAAAAATATGATTATAAAAATGTTAAAAATAATAATTATTTCATTAAAATTAGCACCCAAAATTGGGAATGAGAATTACTTCATTAGCATATAACTTGAACGAGTTAGCCACTCAAACGATGAGGAGGGAGAGGAAGTTAGTCACTTGGTGTGAGAAAATGTAAGATACATGCAAAGGGGAATATTTTGCATATGTTGTAAAAGGATCAATAATGATTTTATGCTTTGAATTTCATGTTTAAGGTGGTTACTTGTTTTGGTATTGCTTAATGTGTTGGTTCACTTTCGTAGTCTAACAAAGGTTGTTGGTATGTTTTCAATATGTTAATTAAGTGCATACTGCAATATAATAATGGTATAACTTTTATATTATATATGTTTAGTTTATTTTGGAAATTTTTGTGTTATTAATAATTATAAGTATAGATATAATCATTATAATGAAGATATATTTATTTTATTATAAATATATAATTCATTTACATGAACATTGTCCATATAAATCATAAAATATAGGATAAATATAATAGTGGTCTAGTTTCCATTAAGTTTCATAACCAACATATAATGCATCGTAGCTAACACAATATGAGTTCACAATCTAACATTAGTTATGAGTTGTGGTAAAACAATATATTCATCGACCAACTGATTCACTAACAAAATAACCTATCAACAAACTTTCTAGCCAACCCTTTTCCCAGCCCATATAGTTGATTTTATACAAAATAACCCATTGGCATCCAAACTAGTAAAAAACCCTAACCCAACTAACTAGAACAACTACATAAATACAAATGACTATGTATGCTTATCGTTTACTTGCCTCAGTCCTAAAAGTTAGGGATCATGTCTTGGAAATCGACATCATATTTCCATCTCACTATATTTATCACTTTTTGACTCCTTCCATCCTTCCAATCCATATTACCCTATGTTAGTTTTCCCATCATTGAGTTGGTGCCACCCTACCATGTCATCATTAAAAAATGAAGGGGATAATAAGCCCTAACCACACCTACGACCTCACCCTTTGAGTCATAGAGTGAGGGTCAAGTTTCCATTGAGCTCCATAATCAATAGATAATACATCATAACTAACACAATGTGAACTCACAATCTGACTGCATCCATGGGTTGTGGCAAAACAATCCATCCATCAACCACAATTGACTCTCTAGCAAGATAACAACTTGCCAATAGACTCTAGCCAACATTTTTCCTAGCCCATACAATGGATTATATACAATCTATCCCATAGCCATTTAGACTAGTAAAAACCCTAACGCAACCAACAAGAATGACTACATAAATACAAATCACTATGTATGCTCATTACTTAGTCACTTTGATCCAAAAAATTGGGATTGTGTCATGGAAATCTCCATCATATTCCATCTAATTGTGTCTAACTCTTTCTTCTCTTTAGAGTTTACTTCTTCCATCCTTCCGACCCGATTCACACCATGTTGGTTCTCCGTACGTTGAACTAACACTGCCCCACCATGTCATCACTAAAAAATGAAGGGGCTAACGAGCCCTGACCACACTTATGGACTAGCCCTTGAGTCAACTCTACTCTATCTCTCCATTTAACTCTACATTTTGTTGCATCTCTCCAAACAAAGGGGACATCTTCTAAAGCTCAAGCTTTAAACTTCTAAAAGGCTTCAAGCTCCCATGACCAATTATGAAATATTAGCCCCCACTATCTACAAAATATGGGTCTCTACTGTGGATACCACCCTTGAGTTGAGCTATGACATGATGAGGACATGGTTCACTTATTGATTTCCCCCTTAAAGACATCCCAAACAATGTCACGGGATCTAAACTAAACAACAACAAATGGACATTAACCTCAATGACAAACACCATACAAGTACAAGTTTAAATTGCATCTTAACTCAAATTAATAAAATATTCAACTGTAAATACTACAAGCTCAACATAATAGTGTCTGACCCAATCTCATACGCTCGAAACTCTAAGTATTGTCTTGACACAAACAACATGGTAACCATAGCATTCTTGCAATGCAGTAGACCATAAACAAAAATTAGGGACAAAAATGATAGAAAAATAACCTTTCAAATGAAAAACAACAATATGGGAAACCAAAGTGATCTAGCAACATAGCACACCATAATATCCATATAAAAAAAACAAGGGGAGAAAAATGATAGAAAAAGGGAATCTTAGAAGATGTGGAGATCCAATATTGACCCTTGGATAGCCTCTGTTTTATTGGGAAACACCCATAATTAATGCTTGAAATTGCGTCATAGAAATTACCCCTATAGTACATGGGGATGGAGGTAATATGACCAACCTATAAAGCAATGTTCACATTATCATTAGATTCCTCCTCATCATATAAGAGAGTTGAGTGTTGTATTTATTTAGAGCAAATTTTATATGGCCAATGGGTCGCAGATTGAGGATGGGCTCCTCTTCTTCATCATAATCATCGACGTTGTTATGAGGAGTGGATTTTATGTCATGGCTTAAGATAGGGTGAACATAAGGACAGTGACAAATTGAGCAAGGGATCACATGGGTATTCTTGCATGTAGGTGGGAGAGGAGTGGGTCCATCACCCATTTGTTTTTGAATGGAAGGCCATGCAATGAAACAACAACATAACTTTGGTGGGAACCGAAATCCATGTTTCTCCAACGCATCTCTTCACACCCGTGGGCTATCCTTCTTCTATGTATTACTTTTGTCTCCCTCACACTAAGGGTGCTTGTAGTCTACTCATCAATTGGGCTAAGCAAATGTCCAAATGAGAGAAGGGTAATCTATGCAATGGGTGTCTTCTTGTCACATATCCTCTTTCTTTGAGAACCTCCATAGATTGCTACAACCAATGAAGCATCCATTGCAAGTTGTATTAACTTTTTGTGTAATCTAAGCATAATATAAAGGCCCAAATTGAAAGACTAAAAAAATACATTGTTCTGCACACTTGTTGGTTATCTCTCTTGTAGTGGAATTTGAATGAGCAATCTATAAGGTAAGAAGAGTCCTTCATCTACTCATGTCGGGTTGTTTGCTAATTCTCATGCCGCCTCCAACTGCATTTAAGGCCATAAGGGATGCCCATGCCACCCACAAAGTGACAAGTAATGCAATGATTTAGAATTTGTCATGCTCTACCAAGTTTGGTTATAAAAAAGGACAAGACACGTGTTTACATTACTCCTTTGCGCAAAGAGGTAGTGACATAAGATGCCCCTGTGGTCTCCATTCAAGACTACAATGTTTATGTTCAAACACATACAAACATTATGATTTAAAAATTTTCAATTTTCAATTATTATTATTTTTTTTATATGAAAATTGATATATCTCCTAAAAAGATTTACGTCTCATTAAGATTTATTACTCATTGTTGACATCCTTCGTTGATGAGAAAATTCAATATTTAAAATTATTAAATACATTTTTAATTATAATATATCTAGTATATATTATAATTTTTAGTAGTGTAAGTCAAATTTATATATATATATATATATATTTATATTTGACTTACACTACTAAAAATATACTCTTTGTTGGGCTAGGGACCTAAAAAATAAACCTTCAAATGAAAACCTACAACATATACATCAAACTATGCACATGCATGGAATATGCATCAGGAAACTTATGGTCAAAGTGTATTTGGTTCAACCACATAATAAGTGACAAATGATTATGTGACAGATGATGAGTTTTTAGATTTTTAACCACATGAGTGGGGAGTTCTAAACTTGACACATGGTAAAATAATTTTCCCTGTTTGACCCCCTCACCTCTTGTCACATGACCCCCTCACCTCTTGTCACATGAGTACTCACTCTCACTTTTTCCCTTTTTGACTCCCTCACCTCTTGTCACGTGAGTACTCTCTTTTTCTCATCAACCCTTACATTTTATATTGATACGACTTTTCGTGTAACATCATGGTTAATATTCAAACGTTAAAATGTCAAAATGCCTAAGGACCTAGGCGTTTCCAAGCGAGGCTTAGCCTATGGTTCCCACTAAAAATCTTTATACCGTAAGTAGAGCCCATGGGTTTCATTATTTTTTTTTTTAAGAAATATACATTTAGCGTATTTTCAATACAAAATCTATGTAACACGCATGTAAAAATTTTCAACCCAAGTGTAGCCCATGGTTTCCACTAATTTTCTAACAACGTGGAGAGAAATAGAATGCAAATTATATGTAACGCTCACTAATTTTCTTACAACGTGCTGAGAAATAGAATGCAAATTCTATGTAACGCTCATAAAAAAATATTTATAAGTTATATTATTTGCATCACAATGATGAAATATTTTATCATGTCCCTGTCGGTAGTGGTAATAGTCTCCTTGTATAGGGAGATCCATGAACACCACTTCATGTCACAAAGCTGCTCATGTGGCCATGTTTGTGCACTGATCCATTACTTGGATTCGACCTATTCCCCAACGTCTTCGCCTTTTTTTTTCCATATAATCTTTACTTATAACTTTAGAAGACAACATTTAAGATCACCTCAATCTGGTATTTGTAATATTCATCCTCATAAATTATCAATAGGCAAACAAGAAGAAGAACCCCCCAAAAAATAGCACTACCACAATAGTAATAATCATAATTGCTCATAGCATTGGTTGTAGCATATGCCCATAGGGCGGCCTCACATCCACCAAGCATCATTGAACTTTGTTAAAGAGTAATAATCATAATTGCTCATAGCATTGGTTGTAGCATATGCTCATAGAGCCACCTCACATCCTCCAAGCATCATTAAACTTTGTTACAGAGTAATAATCATAATTGCTCATAGCATTGGTTGTAGCATATGCCTCATAGGGCAGCCTCACATCCACCATGCATCATTAAACTTTGTTACATACGACTCTAATTTAATGGGGAATTTAGACTTGAAAGCTTTCTATACTTCTCTATGCAAGAGAGGTAGTCTAATGATCAACTCTCTTCTTGAAATCAATCCTAGTGAGTGTTGAGTTGAGCGCATTAATGGGAGCGGGACTGCAGTACCCCATTCAACTTCTTGGTTCAAATTTATGAAGACCGAGACATGCAAGGTGCAATAAGAAATTTAAATTAATGGAATGTAATGATGCTCTTAAGCACTTGTGGTAATTTGAAAGCTGCTTATTCTTCCTCCTCATGGGCTTGCATAAAACAACAAAATATATAATATCATATCCCATGGTCTACCATGAATCCATGTACTAAATTGTAGGACGGTTAAAGGGGGCTCACTCTATATTCTAACAAGTGGTAATTATAATAACATGGTGTTCTATTATTTTCCTAGAGGTGATAGCTTTTATAAATTCCATATTAGGTTGAGACAACAAATGCAAGTTGTTGTGCAAATTATACAATGGACGTACTTTGTCTTCAAACAATTTTCTCATCAAGAAGGGTACCTAATATGCTTTTGATTTTATTTTGTATCATAAAATCCTTGCAAAGTGTTGTTTTTGAATGGATCACTATATAATTTGTCATTTATCTTCACACTTTTTGGGTGGAAAAAAGGAAGGAATTGGCTTGTAGGGCCCATTTTAGTGACAAGTCCTAGTTTGGAGATTAGGGGTCTGAAACATTCCAGAGCCATTTTGAGGCATCAAACAACACTTTTTGGGGTCAAAATTTTGCAAGCATAGTTGTAGCCCCTTGATGTTCTTCTACACATCGAGCGATTTCCAATGGTGTGAAAATCACCTCAATTGGAATTTGTTTGTGGAAGTTACGCCTCTCGCAAATTGACCTACCTTGTTGACCACCATGGTATTGAGTGGATGCCACGCCGACCCCCATTACTCACACATGTGGGGATAGTCACACATGGAATTTCAAGAGTATTCTAGAAGGTCCAAAACCTTAACACTAATTGACGGTTGAGGATGCAAAAACCCTAACCCTAGACGACTATCAGGCTACATGTTAAACACCGAGCCACTAGGAAGAGAGCGAGTTCCATTCTTTTAGCATTGTACTTGTTTTATACTTGAGCAGAGCATCTAAGAGTGGGATTTGAGAGCATAATAGAGGAGGTAGAAGATTCTATAGCATCCATTTAGGCCATAGTGTCAAAGGAAACTTCATTGTGAGTGCCCCTTTCTTTGTACTTTCATTTCATAGTTGAAGAAAAAAGAGTAGAGCATAGGCCTCACCTTCTAGCTGGGTTTTCTCCTATATTGAGTTTCCTAGGATACATCTTGACATCTTGTGTTCATTTGTGTAGATGGTGTGTTCATTTTCTTGTTCTTTCCTTTTCATATTTCAGATATTTTCATAATTTCAAACACTATGATAACAATGCTAAATATGACATCTAAGGTAATAAACAACATAATAAAATATTTTGGAATATTGTAAGATCTATTCTGATGATTTGTTCCATTGGAATATCCATGGTAGTTTACAGATCATATTGGTATTAGAGCAATTTTCTTTAGGGTTTTCATGGGAAGTTATAGGATCCAGGAATTGGCTTAAGAAGGAAGTCATAGAACCCTAGCCATGGCAGATGAGTCCAGTGACAACAAACCCCGAGATACAATATATTTACAAGGATGGAAGAACAAGTTGTTGATATCTTTTGCAACATGGCCCTCCTCATGGAGGCTCTAGTGAACAAGTTCAAGCCTTTCAGGGAGGTTGGTGGCTCTAACTTAGAAGTTGGATCGGATGTGAAACAGAGACATAGTGAAGACCCATAGAAGGAGTCGAAAAAAATCTCGAGAAAGAGAAACCAAGTTCCTTTTCCATCACTCCTTCACAACCTCTATTCAAAATGGAAACAAAAGTGGACATCAAACAATATAAAGGTGATATTAACCCTATTAAGTTGAATCATTGGTTACAAAAGTTAGAAGTGTATTTCAATGTCCATAATATAGACGGAGAGCAAGAAATTTTGGTTACTTGACTAAAACTAGAGGGCCATGATCCATATTTTATAAGCATAATGAAATAAATACAAATTTATATTATTAACACAAAGATACAATGAACAATAGCATAGATACAATAAAACTTGGCTTCTATTCAATAAAGAAATATACTGAAATTGTAAAATGCAGACTGAAACAAGCTTGCTAGAATGGTGGTGGCTTATCTCTAAGAAGAGATGCAACGTATGCGCTCATTTTCAAGGAGATGATTACAATGAGGCTCCAAAATCCTTTTTACATATAAAATGAATTCCAAAACCCTAAACATCTAAAAACCTAACCCTTGGAGATGAAGCACCAAAAGTCATGTGGGCCCCGTTGGGGTAAGTTGGTACATCAACTTCTCAAGATCGTAACTTTTGCATACGATCTATGTTTTAGGCACACAATATCCTGTTGGAAAGGTCTATCCTAGGACTACAAATTATGTCGTCACACTCTAACTTTGTCTATAGTGTGACTGTGGCGGGCCCAAAAAACGTTGTTTATGGCCTCAAAACGACCGCAAAAGTTCATGACCCGAAAAGATAGAAAAAAAACTGCCAAAATGAAAACTGAAAATGCCAAGATGAAATCTGTATGTGGGC
>ML791461.1:0-19316 GCA_009831015.1 Picea engelmannii
GTGTCTTCAATATATCTGAGCCTCTACCAGTGGCTTTTGCTATTCTCTAGCTGCTGTCACAAAACTGTTTTGTTGCTGCTTGTTGGCTGCCCCAAATCTGTCCTTAAGGCTGTCTCAGAACTTCCCTTAAAGCTGCCTCAGAACATCCCTTAAAGCTGCCTCAGATTGCTGCCCAGAACAAAGTTTTTCCACCCTCAGAAAAGGCCCTTAGATGTTGTCCAGAACAACCTTTAGTTGCTGTTCAGAACACCTTCAGTTGCTATCCAAAACACCTTCAGAACAGAGTATATTTGCTGCTATAGAACAGCCTCTTATATGCTGCCCAGAAATGAGTTATCAGCTGCTACAGGATAGAGTAGATGGATGCTATTAGAATAGATTAGTTGCTGCCTTAGAATAGGCCTTGCTGCTGCCTTAGAATAGCCTATGCCTCTCCCTCAGAATAGCTCTAACTGCTGCTCAGAATAAGTGAACTAATCTGATGTAAAAACTGATATCAAGTGAGGGGTGCCTCCCTCTCTTTATATAGGCTGCCTCCCTCTCTTTATATAGGCTAGAGTTTAGGTTAGGTAGCTTTAGGTTAGGGCCACCTCCTAGGCTAGGGCTGCTCCCTAGGCTAGGATTTAGGTTAGGACAGCTACGTTAGGGCTGACCTAGGCTGACCTGGAAAGGGGGCAGCTTCAGGAGGGTGGTTTAGGAAGAGGGCAGCTTCAGGAGGGCTGCTTGGAAGAGGGCAGCTTGGAGGGCTGCTTGGAAAAAGAATATCCTCTGCAGCTGCTCAAAATTTAACATTTTCATCTATGAATTCAACTATACTGACATTGTTCAACCTTCACCCCTGCTCAAAAACATCACGAGGATCTAATATAAGACCTGGATTCCTCCAAGTCACACTTCCTTAACGCGATTTGTAAATTCTCTCCAAACAACAGCATCAGGATGATTTATGTATATTTGACATAGCTCACATTTGCTTCTATTTCACATGTATATGTGCAACTGGAATGTTAGTCTGTATTACTTTCAGGAAACCACAAATTGGTTCTTACCATAGATTTCATCAATGCAGGGTACATTAAGTAGCTACAAGTTGGTAGAGACAAGTTCTGGAGGCAGGTTGAGCAGGCATAATCTACAGATCCAACAATTAGGTCCTGATACAGTGACAGAGGTATCTACTTTTCACTTAGCGGGAGAAAACCAAACACAAGATCTACATAGCAAGATAATTTTAAACCATCCAAGAGGCTATAGCAGGCAGCTCCATAAGTGCATTGTGACACATTCCTCTGCGCATGCTGTCTTTGATGGTAACGTCAAGGTGAACAGGTAGGCTTGTTCAATCTCGGTTTTGCTCCATAAATATTGCAGTATAAGTTGGAAATCTAAAATATTAATCAGTTTCCAGTGAAACAACAACATGGACAATTGATTATACTAAGACGTTAAATCGTACAGGTGCACAATGCCAATATGGTATAATCAATTGTCGTTGTTTCACATTGATTAGTTGCTGTAATTAACTTATTATCTTTTTCTTCCTTAGTCACGGGTGTATGCCCTCTGGTCTTCTTCAGCACCAGAGATTAATCAGTTTACTAGGATTCACCTCCCTTAAATGGATTAATTGGTTGCAGAAGTTGTTGACGCTTGCTTATCTATCTATATCACTGTCTTAGTTGGATTTTGTAGACATTAAGTTGAAAGAATTCACAAATGTTTAGAGGAATTCCCCTATAAATAAGGTTTTCTTGGACTTCTTGACTTCGTCTTAACTTTTTGATAGGTTTGCAGAATTATCAAAAGGTATACTTACCTTTATGAATTGTTGTTACTATATGACATTCCAAGAATCTATGTTTATATCACCTCCGCGCCTTTCTGGTTTTAAGATAATGATCATAATGTGGTTTTTGAGATTGGTCAAATTCCCTTTTACAGGTTCTAGCACATCAGGTAATTGCCAATCTCATTAAACCATATTTTTGATACTATCCTCTTTCTTCAATGGTGAAGCTAGTTTGAAGGAGTAGTGACTGTTGGCCATTCACCTCGCCTTTTTTTTGGTTAAATTTTGAAAAATATTTCTTATATTTACAGAAAAATTACTTACATAAAAAGAAAACAAAAGGCGGAAGTGTATATACAATGGTATTTACATCCTCTTCCTTAAAGCAACAAGCACAGCAATGAAATCTGAATAGGTACCAGAGTTGTGTTGGGAGCATGTCCAGACTGATCTGTTTGCCTTTTATTACTGTAAATATATGAAAATAAAACAATACTTTGATGTGATCCAGGTTCAATGACATTTTTAAGTCAGAGTAGGCACATGGCTGTACTTTATAGTTCATGAGAGACCAGGAATATGACTTATGCAATTTTATTGCAAGGATTTGCAAGTACACAAAATGGTAATCATTACACACTATTTCTAGAAGAAGAAATGATTGCACCTATGGAGTTGCAAAGAAATGTCCAAAAACACTATTGCTGTTTGCAGCACAGGACCATCTCACCCACAAGTGGTATGCAGACTATGCATTGCAATGTTAAAGGACAGTGTACATAGGAAATATTCAAGGAATACTTTTATTTTTTTTTGTATTAAAAATCTGGCAGTACAGTTTGCAGCCGGAATCGCCAGTTTCATAAAAGGTTTAAAGAAATGTCCAAAAGCACTATTGATGTTTGTGGCATAGGACCATTTCACCCACAAGTGGTACACAGACTATGCATTGCAATGTTAAAGGACAATGTACATAGGAAACATTCAAGGAATACTTTTGTTTATTTTTGTGTTAAAAATTTGGCAATACAGTTTCATAAAAGATGTAGACTCTTTTGAGATTGTGGCCACGGCAGACTTCCTTCTCTCGCTTATATAGAGAGGGGCTGTCTATATAAGCAACTGTGGCTGAATGATGTATGACTCTTGTATTATATTTATTGTTCATCAATGAAAAATATGATGCATTTTCCAGAAAAAAACATTTATAAGTGTCACAACTTCATACATTAACTTTACCATTCATCCTACCTACAATATCTACTTGTAATACTAGAGTTCCAATAAACGAAAGAGAGAGTACTTGCACATACAAGTTTTCAACCTACTCACACCCTTTTGTGCAATTTCACAAGGTTTTGAGGAAGTCCACATTAACTACTTTCTTGGACCAATTTTGCATGTTATTATACACACATCCCATACAATCATACTGATGATGTTGCTAGTAGTCGCACAAGCATACATATTTTGAATATCTTTATTAAATAATTATGGATGACAACTATAAATATCCTCGTCAATCACCCTATTCAAATCTTGCTTGCTGGGTTGAATATGACTAAGATCATCCAAAGAGTGCATAAAAGGGGGGAGGTGGTCGTCAAAGACGCTAATAGACTAAAGTAACTAGGAGACCTCAGGGAACCAACAATGCTTACATCTCGAGGGGTTGTAGAAGGAATCTTCTTTGAAGAGCAAAGAGCTAGGAATGTGTACCTCTCTATTCTTGAGGTCAGACACCCAAGGTTTGGATCTTGTGGAGGGAGGAGATATGTTTGAAGGTAGTCTCAAGGCATGAAGGATGGGCCCCAAACTTTGCCTAGATGATGGCTTGAGGAGTTGTTCGTTCACAGTGGATCATATGTTGTAACATGAGAGTCCCAATTATCTTAGTTCTAGCCTAGTTAGATGACAACAAGCTAGGATCCTAGATCTTGGAACTATAAAGGACATGAGATCTAATTATTGTGTCCAAGAGGTGCATCTTGTATGAGATGTCTTGAAAGTATAGCTGGAAACACTCTCTTGAGCAAGGAGAATGAACTATATCCCTTAATGAGCTAGGGTTGAAAAGCATGCCTCAAACTAAACCTCATGCCTAAGAGCTACACCTCCAACTATTTGTAAGTTGTGGTGATCTCAATTTCACTCCCAAGAAGTAGAAGTGTTAATATGATAAAGAGCTCTTGGATACATTGAAGATCACGACCTTAGTTTTATTAAGTTTAACCACCAATTGTCCAAGTCATAGAAATTGGACAAAGCATCAATCTATCTTTTGAAGCCCCTTAGGGGAGGAAGCTAAAGAGGATCATGTTGTTGACAAATAGGAGCAAAGAAATTGGGATGTTATGTAGAAGACAATCGCCCCCCTCTTGTATGTACTTCCTAAGAAAAGACTCCAATTCATTTGTGTAGATACCTAAAAGGGTTTGAAGGAGAGGGAAACCCTATTTGACTCTTATGGTGCTTCAAATGAAGTTGGAGAGGCCATGAGTAGTGTGAAGACGAGCAATGATAGAATTCTAAAGTCTCATGATCATGGCCAGGAGACTCTTAGAGATGCTAATGCCTTGTAACCTTGGGAATGGTGCTGCTCGAAATAGAGTCTAAATGGTATCAAAAGTCAACGAAACAACATAAGCCTTTTGAAGAACGATTTTGAGTCTTCTCAATGATAACTCGAAGATTGAAGATGTGGTCAATAGTCTGGTGCTCCCGTTTGAAACTTGCTTTCCCTCTAGCTCTACTATCCCTACTTTCAAGCTGATTAAAGAGTCACATGTTAAGCATTGTAGCACAAAGCTTGGCAAAGGTGTACCTAATTATGATGGTTTTATAGTTATTAGGGTCCAATGTACTCTTTGATTTGAAAATAGGGTGGATGATATGGTGGGACCATGAAGGAGGAAAACTTGAACAAATAACATTTTTAAATAGGTCAACAATGTAAAAATGTAAAGAGTTAATGCCATGTTTGGGGAACTTTGCTTGAAGGCCTTCCCCATCTACAACTTTGCTAGTGCTCATAATCCTCGTTACTCTCTTGATGTCTCTTGGGATAATAAGTAACAGGTGGGGGAAATGGATTGGAGGCTTCCTAAGCATATAAGAAAGAGAGGTGGTATGGGAGAACAAGGCGTGTTGACCAATGTAAGGTGAGAGAGCAACATGTTTAGGAAGTAGGGTGCACTAGAAGGCTTTAGGTGAATGACAGGGTTTCAAGAAGCTTGTGTCTCATGGCAAGAAAATTGTGCTTCTTGCGAGGAAGAAGGTGACTATAATCTCTCCAAGTGGATGGGATGGAGAGGGGGTGCTTATGAGATAGAATGAAGCAGAGATTCCTATGCAAGAGTAGTTACTAGTACAAATACTGGTGTAGGGACATGAGTACAATGTTGGATGGTGTGAGGGTAGGAGTCAAGTGTGGCCTCCTAGATGGTCTTAGAGAGAAGGTCATTCATGGCCCCAACCATCTCAAGGGAAGAGAAGTGGGGGAGAGGTGGGGTCATCTGAGAAAGGCCAAGAAGTATATGAATTGACGTATTCAACCTCAAGAATGGATTGTGGTCTATGAGATGTCTAGCCAGGGCAAGGAGGGCGAGGTGGGGAAGCAAGGAATTAAGGAGGGAGAAGGCAATGTAGGTGTGGTCAGCAAGGGGGAGGGGGAGACAAAGAGATGTAAGATGTGAGGACGTTGAACCTGGTTGGCCATAACATAGTCTACTACGCTGGCATTGCCATTGTGAGGGAAACAGGTGAATTCGATGGAATCGAGTTACCAAGAGAGACCATTAAGGGGTAGTATGCTATGAGATTATCCAAGATGGAGAAGATGTACCCCATAGAACTTTCCTAACATCTTATTTCAACATAAATGCTTTATGGGTGACGAGAACCAAAAATGATTTTAAAGATTTCTCCAAATGTGAGACTATGCTATTTTTCATAGAAAAAAGACTTTATAGTATACTTGCAAGGAAATTACAATCTTATTACAAAATTTTCTACTTGGGAGGATTGATAGGGGGGCTTAGAGACTTCCTCCATCGGTTAAAACAACAATCCAAAATTAGGGTAGGAATTCTTGTATTGATACCAAACAACAAACCAAAATCATTGTGGGAATTCCTGTATTGATGTTTGATCACACTATACTAGTTGAAGCTATACTTTACATAAATTGAATTTAAATTGAGCTAGCCTAAGTTCTAACTAGTAAACTAGGTTGAACGGACAATATACTAATTGGTCTCCAAGAGTTGATACATAAACCAAACAACAAAAAAAGAGTAGATTGAATTGGATGGGTTGCTAGGGCTAGGGCCCAATTTTAGTGCTCCGTGCTTGCATAAAATTCATGCTAGGTCGTTACACGTGGGGTGCAAAGGTGGGTCTTATACACCTCATAGATTTTTGTCATCATGACAATATGGAGCTTAAGCTCCATCTACTCCACATGGCAATGTAGTTCATAGAATTCCAATTGTTGGGTAGGCTGTAGGGGATTGTTTTGCCATTGGTGGGTATTCAACAACTCTAGTGTTTTGTTCAGGGTACTCAGGGAAACATTTTGAAACTCAAAATTATTCTTCATAAGATTGTGGTTGTATCCAATCAACGACAAGTTGTTTCACCTACATGTCAAGGTCAACAACCAAAGCGAATATGGATTTATGGTCTACCTTCTTAGGGGTTTCAGGTTCTTCTTCTTCAATGGAATCGTTCCTTTTTGTGTCCATGATTTTCCTCCCATCCCTTCTCCATTGGACATTGATATCTAGATCATTAGAACTGGAACTAGAATTGGAACCGACCCGTGTACATCAATGTAAATCCAAGCTATTAGACACCGAATATGTAAAGTTTGTTTGTTTTAGGTTTGGGAGGGAGGGGGGCTTTTATCCATTGGACATTGATATCTAGATCAAAGTTATTAGAACTGGAATTGGAACAAGAATTGGAAGCGGCCCATGAACTGGTCTAATAAAAAATACATAAAATTGCAAAATTAATAATATATATATTCATGTACATTGATGTAAATCCAAGCCATTAGAGACTGAATGTGTAAAGTTTGCTCGTTTTAAGGTTTGGGAGGGAGGGGGTTTTCATTTCTTTCCCCTTAAGAACTCCCGTTGGTCCCACCAGTCTGAACTAGTTGTGAACTGACTGATTAGGTATTCAATAGGCCTCTCGGCACGATTCAACCACTGGTTTGAGGGTTGAAGGGTCCGGATCGGTTGGTCTTGATAACATTGATCTAGACATTCCTCGAAAAGTTATTTACGTTCTAGATATCACACAAGCCTCTCCAGCTGTGACACCTTGAGGGAGGGGTTCTGTTTCTTGTTGTAAGGTCCACTAGGAGAAAGGCCAGGAGTTTGGTTGGCCATGGAGAGGGGAGAGAGGGGGGTATGTGTGTGTGTGTGTGTGTGTGAGAGAGAGAGAGAGAGAGAGAGAGAGAGAGAGAGAGAGGAGTTCACTGTATTATACAATATGAAAATAAGATGCGTGTCACACAATGTCATGGAGGGAGACAATCACCTGTATAAGCAACTAGTATTAGGTTAAGTTATAATTAAAGCCCAATTAACACTCGTCTTAACCTCCTTTATTAAGGCGACTTGTGACTCTATTATCCTGACCTATGGCAATTTATTATTTAATCCACATTGGACACTGTTAATTCCATCACCCTCTACCCTTAATGGTCATATCAGAAGCAAATGCTTGTGCCAAAAAATCATGAACTTATTGACAGCATGCAGATTGAAGAAGATGCCTTCAGCCTGTCCATGAGTTGTGTAATGATAAAATCGAGATCCCATAACCTCACATTTTGTTGTCATCTGCATGCATCATATGCCCTGCTCATTTGCACTCAAAAATTCAGTTTTTGGTCCTAGTATAATGTGAGATAACTCCGACTGCACGACATATATTTGACCTAGTTGAAGTGGCATATGCCAAGCCGCCAACCACCTGAGTGACCTTTGGCTCATTAGCCAGATTAGAGTCAATGTTGGCTGATAATTTCAGTCTGCCTATCATAGATGTAGAAGCTGATTTGAATTCCAATAAGTGTCTCTTTTCTACACCTAGGTAGCATTTCAGCCCACCTACCACAAATGTAGAAGCTGATTTGAACTGCAATAAGCATCTCTTTTCTACACCTAGGTAGCATTTCAGCCCACCTAACACATATGTAGAAAGCCGATTTGAACTCCAATAAGTGTCTCTCTTCTACACCTAGGTAGCAAAGTATATTGGTTCTAAAATCCAGGCTCTTGGGGCCTGCCTTAACCTGTAAAGAGTCGTGTCTTACCTGCAATCTGCAACCCTTGTGGTTGATTTTGACACGTACCACTCTTTAAGAACTTCTCAATCCTTCTTGCTCTTTGGCTTTTGAAGAATGAATGCCAAGCCCCCCTTCCTCCGACTGCCCTTTTCATAATCTCCTTTAGGAAGGTGGATGGTCACCCAATCAGTAAGAAGTGGATGTTCACCCAATCAGCAAGAAACCATGAGGGAAATTGAAGAGACTGTAACTGTTTTCTTGGTCCAGAGGGCACCTTCATGTACAGTACATCATTCCACGTGGTCAGACAGTCCCTTTGACAAGTGGTTTCCTCTTTGTGACTCAGATCCCCCACTCCTCCATGCTGTTGGTTGGTGGATTGAACCCTGTCGGTTTTCTTCATGCCACCGGTCAGTTGGAAGACCAAGTCTAGTTGATTAGTGTAATACAGTGGAAATGACAGAGGCGCTTCTCATGCATCTTGCTTGCTGGAGATTGTTATTTTGTGCCCTTAGGGTGGCTGTATCACTCTCCCTCATGCATCGATCTTCCTTCCAGAGTTTTGAGTGGATTTCCTGTGCTAGTCGACTTCACTTTTTCTATTCAGTCAGTTTTCCTTTTATTGAACTTAGACGTCCTTTTAGTTAATTCCATGCAGCCCTGCCAATTTCTTGCTTCAGCTGGTCGATTTCGATTGGTTTGCTGGTCAGATACTACCATTGTCAATTTGTCTATGAGCCTTTGTTCTTTATCAAGCCAAACCATTTCTCTTAGTCGATGATCTTTTAGGATCATAAGCCAAGAATAAAAAGTACATTTTTAATATAGACTTCTTATTTCTTGTCAATTTCCACTATACATCCCCATGCCCTTCAACCACATGAGACCTGTCACGGCCTAAAACAAATGTCTCTGTTCTAGACCTAGCTTCCTTAAAAGAACAAACAAGTGCTTCCTATTTGTCATATGTTTTGAGACAACTAAACCAAAATACCATCATCTGCCTCAAGCCCAGAAACATTTTCTTGCTTCTACATATTGTATTGTGGACCATTGAATTTCCGAGAGTCTGATACTATTATATTTTGCATGCCTGCCATTTTTAAGTGAACAAACTCCAAAAAGAAAGAAATCTAACTCCAAAAAACTAACTCCGAAATTTGAACCCCATAATGAACTTACCTCCTATGTATTTTCTCTCCTGCCTAGAAAACACCTTCCAACGAACAACAAATATTACTTAGTACTGTGGTTGCTTCCTGGAGTGTTCTTCTCACCTCCTGGAATGAGTTCTGTGACCTGGCTATGTCTCCCTGCTGGCAAAATTTTCTCAGCGCTATGGCTGACCTATCAATGTCCTCTTGCCAACAAAAATATTGACATGAAGACCGTTTCTTCCAGCAAATGCCAACATGACAAACACAATGGGCGATCTAGGTCTGATATCCCAGCACCTATCTTCCCACAGGTCTGCTCTCCAAACAAAACTGTTCTTCCACTCTACCCAACATCCAACAATCACACTGCTTTACTTTGATGCTGTTTCTGCACTTTCTAGCACCCCCAATGCAATGGTTGACGGCTCCCGGGCTCTCCCATTGGTTCTTACTGCAAATATTTGCTCCCACATACAACTTCTACAATTCTGTTCTTTTCTTTAATATCCCAGACTTGGTGTCTCACCCAACAGCAATTCCAGTGTCTGTCCATGCTGCCCTTTAATACCTCAAACATACGCTGAAATTCAGCAAATACCCTGCGAGAGTGTGATTCCTTGGTACCTCACATGACAGCAAAATCCATGCTACCTAACATGTTTATCTTTTGCTCAAGAATATAGTACGTCAGCCTGAAAATCTATCTCAGCCCACATCAGCTCTTTGTGCTGAGCAGTGTTGCCAACATCGTGATATTATCTCTGACATCACGATAATATCATTTTTTTGAGGGCAGACATTATTATCCGATATTTTCCTGATATTTTCCAATATTTTAATTTTGCTGACATTTTCCGATATTTTCCCCAATGTTTCCGATATTTTCTTTTTCGGACCCTTGGTGATATTTTCACCAACACGATGTTAGCAACACTGGGCTGCTGACATATACACATTTCAATTTGCTATTCAAAAATCTAATTTTTTCAGTTAATGTTTTAATCCCCTCTGTTAAATTGTCACCAATGTTAATGACTTCTGCCGTTGATGTCCTTTCACACACTGCCCATCTGCCATGTTAAAAATTAAAATCAGACTGTAAATAGAGTGCTAACCGTGTCCTGCCTCTGTTTGATCAGACATGCCTCTGCTGTGACATCAACCCCTTCCAAGTCAATACATTAAAGAAGATTTTATTTTTTTCTCTCTTCCATGTGAACAATTCATGCTGATGCCTCTGACAGGAACGTGCCCTGACTTCTTTCCCAGTCTAAACTCCCATAACCTGCTGTGAGACTGTGACCTCCTTGCAGGCTGTTTGTGTAACTTCTGTGGCCTGAGAGTGTTTTACCATATACTCGAGAATGTCACATGCCTGCCTGATATTTGATCTCTCTTCCAATTCTTATAAAGATTTTAACTTTAGAAATAAATTTAGTTATTTTTGTTTCTGTTTGACCTTTGTTTTGGTTCTGACTGTAGCAACCTGCTCATGCCCCAATGCTCAATGCGCCCACACATGGATGTGCAATGTGTTACTCCTCACGTTTGGCACTGTTGCTGTGCCTAAATTCAGCCTGCCCTCTTGTTACCGCCCAAACTAGCATCCCTTGGGGGGATGCTATGGGGATATCACGATATTGGAAATGCACCACTGTCACCTTAGCACGATTTCCCCTTCACTTTAGGCTAGCTCCTAGAGACCAAGGGGGGTATCCCGATTCCCAATCCTTCCAACTACACACCTCAATATACATTAAATAGACCAGTGCCTTAGTAGCCAAATGTCTTAAGAGTATTCAATCAAGGGTTAGGGCAATAACCACTATAATATAGAGAGGCTTAGGAGCTAATTTAACAAGTGCTGAGATCTGAAATTAATAGCTACAGTAGAAATACAAACCAGCACTGCAATATCACCCTTTAAATGATGTAACAAGTCTTTTACCACACAAGAATGAATGTACAAATCAAGAGAGAAAGATATGCTTGAGTTGTACTTTGATTTTACTCTATAAATTGGACTAGCTTGCTGATATCCTAAATTTCTAGAATCTGATTTATGATAAAAAACACAGAAATTGCAGATTTTGGGTGAGGAAGAGTACCCCAAGAGTGCCTAAGAGTACTTAGAATGATGAATCTTGGGTACTTAAGCTAGGGAAATGAATAAACCTTGCAAAAACAGCCCAGCAATGATAAATTGCTAGTGCAAATGAATAATATCCAAACAGTTATCTCAAACTTGCAAAAATGTTGGTGAATCTCCCTACGGTTTCACAAAAAATCTCCAAAATGAAATATAAAAGAAATGAACCGCTTATGAGATGAATTTCACTGTTAGAACGTGTTAGATAAACTTAATAAACAATTCCAAAGTGAAATATGAACTAGGGTAGGGTTAGATTTCACCTTTTACGGTTCAACCCTAGTTCTAGGGTTTCACCAATTCTGATTTTTATTTTTGTAATTAATTTCTAGAATTGATAAACACCTTAAATCAGCCACACAAATGTTAGAAACTTAGATAAGACAATGAAGCACAATCCAAGGGCTGATTTTCCTTCCAGGGTTAAAGATGAATAATTTAGCATAAATCCTTCGATAAAGATGTCTAGAAAACAAAGATAAACTGTTAGCTTTACTCTAGACAATGAAATAAATATTTTTGACATTTATATCTTTTATATATATTTTTTGTAATTTTTGTGTTTTATAAAACATAAAAGAAATAATTGAAATTTTAGAGTTTTGGTTGGTGAATGTTGGGAGTTAGGGCTTAGCCTTATCTCCACTTAGGGTTTATGGGGTTAAGAAGTATGCCCCTCTAAGAATTGGTTATCAAAGTTTATGGATTAGAGTGAGAGATTTGGGCCACAAGGCTAGTAATCTCTTGTCTAATCAAGACAAACCATGAAACCAAGGTCCTACAAGAAGGGTTTCCCCAAGGGAATAGCCTTCACCAACAATATCAACAAAAGACTTGAAAAAATACTTAAAACCCTTGGCAAGGAGCATAGAACTAATCAAGACAAGAGATAAACACTTACCAAATCGTTTTAGGGAAGAAGAGATACAAACCGTAGATGTCCTCCCTCCAAGTCGTTGATAACTCCTCAATGGATTGATCTTGCTAGTTTATGTAGAATCTTTAGCATTCACAATAGTCTTTAAGAAAAATATTCCAAGAAGAATAACCAAGAAGGATAGAGTTCCAAGAATTGACACCAAGAAAACACCAAGTAAAGATCTTCTATTAAGTGGCTCCAATAATGAGCTCCAACAACTCACAACAAAATGAGTGAGAGGAGTGCCTATATTTATAGATGAGGCTCTCAACTCCTCTCCACTCTTTATTCCCCAAAATTAGGCTAAGGAATAAAATAAAATGGCTTGTCATCCACACAAATCGGAGACTGAATAAAAAAGTACAATTAAATAATGCATTACAATATATGAAACCCTCATAAAGAGGTGATGTCACCCTTAAAAAAAGAACGATTTGCTTTGGATCCTCCATTTTCTCATGGAAAATGGCTTGAATCATGTTTAGGAGGATTCCCAACCTTCAACGTCTCACTTTATTAACCCAACGAACTTTTTAATGGATGGAATGATCCCCTTGAATGTGGACGACTTCTTTTAAAAAAGGGTTCATAACATATATTTGAAGTTATCTCTACATGAACGTGCTTTAATTTATTCCCATCATACGTTAAGTTATAACCACTTTATGAAAAGTGCCTTTTAAGTCATGTGCAACATCACCCTTTTTGAGAATAATCTTTTACAATTCATGAAAAGGTACTTCTTTGAATGTGGACGGCTCCTTGAGATGGGGTCTTGAGTCTTCATATCATCCACTTTATAAAGGGTATTTTCAAGTTATGTGCTGTGTCATCTCCACAAAATGCCAAGTCACATAACTGGCCTCCACATCATCAAGTTATTCTCCAAATAACTCCAACGTCCTCATGAAGTCCCCCTAAATGAAGTCATCCCTCCTTTAGTGAGTAAGTTGCTTTAAAAAAAGTGCCAAAGGAGGGGGACATTCTGGCTTTTGACACATGGCGAGTGTAGAGGATGTCCATGAGGATGAAAATAGCTCGTTCGTGCCACGTAGAGAGTGACCAATGCCTCAAAATCTGTGATATGCCTCAAAAAATGTGAAACTAGATAATCATGTGCAGAATAATTTTTGAAGGCCCAAGTGTGGTACATACATAAGAAAGAGAGGGTCCATGTGGGTAAGGTGTGCTAAACCATGGGCATGACAACTCTTATAAAGCGCAATCACCTTTTACAAAGAAAACGAATAAGTGAGTAGTTAGGGCCCCGTAAATCATATATCCTAGTAGATCCACCTCATAATGCCCGCATACCTACCTGGGACATAAATGCCCAACATCAGAGGGAGTTACCACCTCCAAAGGGGTAGTCAGCTGGAGCAATAAAACCAAGCACCCCGAGAATGGGGACTAAAAGGACATGCCATGACTGTCCACCTAAGGGGATCTGGGTAACCTCTAACCAACACTTGTACATCAAAATCATCCCATCATGGCCACATACAAAGAAATCATCACACTTTGGGCACATCGGAGTGGTCACATCTTGTGAAAATATGTAGGGTACATTGTTAAGAATTTGGGGTGTAACACCTCTCACCATAGAACTCAGAATAATTCTAACGTCTCCTTTAAATTGCTTATTTGTTTAAAAATCTCCCATCCTGGACATCTCATACAGACAGACAATTCCTGACAGTCATGTTTTTAGGTAAAGTTTTCCTCTATCTTTTATTCCCATGGGGAAATGCTGTCTCCATCAGCTCGTTTGGATGCTAACATCTGTAATTCTATGTGCATGTCCTTCCAATGCCTGCTGCTATTTTTTGACCCAATAGTCTACCTGTTTTCTCATGCCTGTCGCATCTGCTATTCTGCATGCATGACTACCCAATGTTTACTATTTTTTGACCTGACAATGTGTCAGTTTCCTCATACCTGCTGTCACAGGTTTTTTCTAAGTTTTAATATTTAATTTTTGCTGCTAGTTCCTAATTTCTTCAAATTTCTGCTCACACAATCTTTTTCAATATATTTTTAATTATTTTCTAAACTCAAAACTTTAGGAACCTTTGATACGAAATTTACAAATTTTACTATTAAATTTATTGATTATGTCATGCCCTGCAGAAACACACCTTCACATTCAACAATCTCCATTGGCTCTTGTGTGCCACAATCTCCTATTCTTGTGTCATGTGCCCGCAATGCATGTAATTTGACTACTGTGCCTCTTGCTTAATTATACCCGCAAGATTATTCCTCCCAAATGCTTTGGAACTGGGCTTTGATACTCCCAGAGGCCAATGAACCTTGGCTCTGATACCATATAAGATTATGTTCACACACACAGCACAAAGTTAGAGAGAGAGAGAGATTTGATGATTGTATTATAATTTGTTTGATATGAATATAAGATGTACATCACACAGTCTCATGGAGGCATAGAATTAACCATACAACCAACTAGAATTGGGTTAAGACATAATTAAAGCCTAATTAACACACTACATGTTGTAATCCCCTTTATAATGTGACATATGACTTTATTACATTATGTTCCAACGTCCATGACACTTTATTATTTATTGCTAACACCTAATAAGTTAGAAATACAATGATATGACCATTAGACTATGTTAATTCTATTAAGCGGAAAAGAGAGAGCAACATTAGTGGGTAGATAGAGCACATAGAGAAGATTTGTAAGAAGCATGAAAAGAGTATAGAGGTGGAGGAATTGATGCTTGGGGGAGGGATGAGGTGCAAGATAAGTAGGCATGTGACGGTCTTAGGAATTGGATCCTTGTGTAAGTGGAGACATTTGTAGAGGGGGAGAAGTGAACGCTCGTGGATGCACAAAGCTGCAAGGTATCAATTGCATTAATGCAAAAATCACTAAGGATCTCGAGAAGCCAAGTATTGAATGAGGGGAGAAAGGATCCCTTAAATAGAGTGGGAGGATTATTCATGAATGAGTAAGCCATTAACAAGGGGTTTAAATATACTTATTATCAACATCTAGGAGAACAATTGACCTTTGCCAAAAATCCACATTGGCCCCTAGTGGCTAGAAAGGGTGAAGCACCTGGTGGCCCCACCGATTATCATCATCAGTCACATTTACTAGCCACTTAGTTGGCTTGTCAAGTGCCTGGCACATGGGAAAAGGTTACATGATATAAGGGCTTTGCGATGGTCGAGGTGTAGTTGGACAACACCTTCAATACGAATGAGGACCACCCTTTCTTGATTGTATAGCAAAGAGGTCAATGACTACCTTGGAGACCCAAATCCCTCGCCAAGATGAATGATCTGAGCACAACCACTAATATCTAGTGCCCAACCTCCTGCACACTAGAAGGCAACCATCCTTTGCATCAACCCCTTCCATTTAGATTACCTCAACACCCCTCGACTATGTGCCCCAAGTCAAGACTATGGTGCACAATGCCCCCCTTTCCCCAGGTCTAAGGGGCAACACCCTTGGCTGCCTCCCATCACCGCCGATGGGACAAGTCGAGGAGTAGTGCCCCCATGCTTGTAAAAGCTCTAAAGCGTTTGGCACATCGAATTCATGCTGGGTGTGCCCACTACCAAGTTTAAACCAAATCAACTTCAATGAGATTCAGTTATGCCTATTACCTGACCAAGTCAACCTGTCTTTCCAATATGAATTCAATAGCAGCGTGTCGAGGAAATGCGCAATCTATCCTTGATAGCCTTTGCTTCCGACCTACCAGCTGTTGATGCAATTAGTGAACCAAGTCGTAATGAGACGGGGGTGGGCCTTTCATCACCTCTCAGAAAATGGTACTAAAGTTGGTTTTGATGGCATAGTTGTTCTTGCTTGTCATGGACGGGCATTGGTGGCATGGCATTTGGATTTGCATGCATGGGACTGTGTTGATCTGTGAAGCTCTCGAAAAAATCTCGTGCTCTTGTCATATGACATGTGGCTCCACTATCCACCAACCAAGTCCCACTAACGGAAATTGTATCAGAAAGAACGAAGACTAATAAGAACTCCCTCTGAAGCCTGACTGCAACCTCATCCACTTCTACTGATGATGCCTGCTGCTTCGCTTTCCCTTCCTTCCGCTTTGGACACTGTGAAGCACAGTGACCTAGCATATGACAAGCAAAACAGTTGACCTTGCTAAGGTCCTTCTTCTTCCTCTGTTTTGGAGATGCCTCTCTCCTTGGAGAACCGTTTCTTCTGCCCTTCCTAGCATGAGTATTTAGGGCTAGTTTCTCATCATCAATAGATTTCTGCTTGCCATTCTTGGACTCTATCCGAGCCTCCTCTTGGATGCAATCGATCCACAGTCTGTCAAATTGTGGCAACTTCTCTTGTGCACAGATCCCCTGCAAAAATGGTTCCCAAGACCCGGGAACACCATTCATTGCCACATTCACCAACTCCGTGTCATCAACTGATTCCCCAATGGCTACAAGCTAATCATGAATCTGAGTGATCTGTTAAATACACTAAAAACCAACAATCTAAGCAAACAGATGAGATCTAGATTAATTTACTAGAATTATTAACTCTTACTTGTAGCGGAAACTAGAAAAACAATTTCACACAGTGCACAATTATTTTCTGCTCTTCTAAATTAGTTCATCATTCAAATATCATCAGAACTTACAAGAGCTCCTTGACTAGGAAAATGGCTCAAAGAAAATTTACAACGAAACAACAAAATCTGAAAACCAAAATCACCTCAAACCTCTACCAAGACTTGTTGTACGACCCAACAACAGTACGACCTACTTTGTACAACTTGTAAGGATTCACATGTGTGGGTTGTCCTGCTCACACGTGCAGCCTGCAAACACTTCTGCTGCTGTTCGACAACACGTGCGACCTGCTGCCCTCGCACGGATTCACACGTGCGGCCCTTTCAGGTTGCTGTACAGTCCACACATGCGACCCTCTGCTAGCTTGCCGTTGTATGGTCTGGTTAGTAATTAATGTTGCCTTCCTTTGCTGTATCTTCTTGCTGAAATCTCCTCAACAAACTGAAAATCAGATTAATGATTTTCTCATTCATTGACGTGACTTGTGAAGTATGCTCTCTGTGTCTTTGTCCTTTTCCTTCTCTGTCTTTTATAAATTTGACTTGAGCCAAATACCTAATCTCAATGGTCAAGATCTAATCGTGAGATCAATGGCTCTCTTTTAATTAAATCACTAAGTGACCCAACTTAGTCATTTTATTAATTAAAAGTCACTTTAATAAAAGACATTCACTTTATTAATTAATTAATAAAGTGAACTCTAGAAAAAACATAGGATACATTTATTGACAATTTCCACAAGTAGACACCCTTGTAGAAATACCTGTCTGAGCTACAAACACTAACATGATCCTCATGAGGTAGCTAGCAACTGTATCTGATTTGGACTTCTCAACAGATCGGAGCTGGTGCCTCAAAATCAACTTTAAGCTTGCATTCCCACCAAAGCATCATACATATCCTTTGTTGTCTTCTTCTTAGAAATATGAGGAATCAAGTGATCCTTCACAGAATCCAACAACACCCGCTTGGCCTTCACTTCCCTCTTCCTATGGGCTGCCAATTCCTGTCGATCGTTGGGATCTGAAATCACCATCTCAACATAATCTTTGAGATCATTCTCTTCCAAGAGAAAAATGAGCCTAGCCTTCCAGGCCCGGAAATTAGTGGCCCCCTCCAACCTGTCCTCTACTCTAAGAGTGCTCACCATTGTTACCTGCCCAAAACAAAAAAAATCTGTAGCCACAGAAATCTGCAGCAACTGTTTCTCAAGAGATGACTCCCTCTCTCTCTAGAGCCTATGCTTTGATACCATGTCAAATTTTTTTAGTAAATTAAATGCATTCAATTTTGGATCTGAAAATTACTTCCAAGTGACCTCAAACAATAATCTATGGTTGTTATCAACTTATCACTGAATAATTTTACACTGAAATTATGATAGAAAATTATAGCGGAAGGACAGAGATCAAAAAGAAATCATCCATACACAAGAGACAATTTTTTGTTCAGTAAAATGTTTAGATTGAGAATTTTTTAGGACAAAACCAGTCCTCTTAGCAAATTACAAATTCAGCAAAATTCTGGAAAACCATTCCAACTTGCAAACCTGCTGTTGTACCTTGCTGATGTCACCTGTACAGACCTGCTGACATCACCTAACGGATTGTACGGTCTACACGTGCAACTGAATATGCTGCTATAGTTCGCACGTGTGGCTGTTTCGGTCTCTTGTATGGTCCACATGTGTGGTACGGACTGTACGGATTACATGTTCGACCTGTATTCTTCTTTCTCTCACACGTGCGGCCTCCTCTCTCTTGGCTAAAAAAAAAAAAAAAAAGCAAGACAAAAAAACCCTAGGTCAGATTTGTCCAAGTGAAGAATTTCCTTTGCTGAAATTGCCACCCTAATCTCCTTGGCACCAGTGCTCACTCACTTATGCCAAGTCCATAATGTCACAATGAGATGTGTGGTGGCTCCTCACATTGTCTCTCCTTTTATAAGAGTCTAATGAGTGAGTTTAGGAACCCCTTCTAAACTCAACATTAAATTAGAATTGTTTATTCCTCCATGTGGGTGTGAAGCCCCAACATTGTTAAGGTTTAAGCTATGATTAGGTTTCTTTTCAATTCACTAGATAACCATAGCATAGATAGGATCACTGAGAAATACACAATCACAAGAGACACAACATTTATCCTGGGAAACCTTCATGGAGGAGAAAACCCAACAAAAACTTCCTTAATATAGATAGCCAATACAATGCCAAGAGAATAAATCAAACAAGACAAAAAGTCCTCTCCCAAGTAGTGCGCCTTTCTTTCTCTCTTCTTCTCCAACTGCAGCTCCAGACTTGCGCTCTGATGAACAAGTGAGTGTATGTACAAATGAGGCGCTAGCCTCTTATTTATACAATCTGGCAAGCGTTGGAATGAGGTGTCTTTTCACTGGCAGGGCCGACTTCTCAATCT
>ML791461.1:41374-68366 GCA_009831015.1 Picea engelmannii
AAGCTTGAAGAGTGGCTAAATTTGCAAGGGGGTGACGGTATCCATTTGGGCAAGTTCATTATAAGGCTTCTTTTGTATGCAGATGACCTTATATTGATTGCTAAATCAACTCTTGGTTTGCAAGAGCACTTATGTTCCCTTGAACATTTTTGTAGAAGGGTGGGGATGCAAGTCAATATTAGCAAAATGAAAGTAGTGGTTTTCTCTAACAAAAGAAAGCATAACCAACATAAGTTCTACTTTGAAGGCAACATTATGGAAGAAGTTGTAGACTACAAATACCTCGGAATTGACTTCAACAGAAATTTAAGTTGGGATGGTTGTAGAAAAAAAAGAACTTTAGGAGAGTGGAAAGCATTTTATTCTTTTCAAAACAGGTGTAGAGAGGCAGAGCTGTGGGACTGGAAAACCACTCTAACTCTTTTTGGGCTTTTAGTGATTCCAATGATTCTCTAGGGTTGTGAACTATGGGCCAACAGCACAATCAAGATGCAGTGGAAACAAATTGAGAAAATTCAGAAGCGGTTGATTACAAATAAATTCAAAATTAAAAGTGCAGTTCCTTATGCTATCCTGTTAAGTGAAACAGGGGCTGCCCCTATTGAAGCAATTGCTATGGTGTGAGTCATAAGGTATTTGAAAAAAAATGAGCAAATGGAAGAGGGTAGATGGCCTAAGGTTGTGTTTAGTGACAGATTGTGCAAAAGAAAGAAGACTTGGATGCGGAAAAATAACAAATGGTTTAGTAAATGGGGCATTTGCTTGAGCATGTGTCCTACAAAGAGTAAAGAGATAAAAACTTTTGTTATGGATAAGTTCCACAAACGTACTTGGGAGAAAGAAAAAGTATTACATTGAAGAGTTTAACCCCACTCATAACCATCAGCAAAAGGCGTACATAGGGGCCAATATTTCTTGGAGATCTAAAATTCATTTTGCTCAATTAAGGACTAATTCTCATCAACTCCGTTGTGAAACAGGGCACTGGAAAAGGCCAAAAGAAATGTGGGAGGAAAGAGTATGTATTTTGTGCTCTTCCGGAAAAGTGGAAACAAAAAAACATTTCATTTTAGAATGTGAGGCCCTCAAAGACAGCAGGGAAAATTATGTAGGTATTCTGGCAGCCAGTTCTTGGGATAATCTATTCAGCAAAGAGTTTGTCGAGAAGCTGGGAGCGGTTATTGTAAAACTTCACAGGAAAATCGCTGAATACAAAAGTCAGATGGAAAAGCAATCTGTCCCATAGGCTATTTTTAGCCTCGTGGACGTTAAAAATACTTTATTTCTTTCTTTATTAACCAGAAAAGCAACTGTACAAATTCTCATAGGTTGTTACAATGTGTACACGATATATATTTTTACAATAACATCATGGTTATAGAACCGTTCTTGGAATGACAATGGACGATAGAACTGACTCTGCAGCGTCATGCGGTTACACAAAATTTTTCCATCCCGTGTCTATTCACTTGCTTCTACACCTACATCCAAAAACTTTTGTCATTGCAAGTGTAAGTTTCCACATCTGCATCTGTATTCGTCAACACTTAATTGCAACATTGTTCTTTGTGGATAAGCGGCAACTCACAAGCGACGTTTGCGATGCCTACAAAATTATGTTTACATTTTGCAAACCTTTTACTTGTGGTATTAATAAAGGTCCCGTTGCAGATCCTGCAACCTGCAAACCAAACTCCCCTTGTGGACCAAAGCTTTCTTTGCAGTACCTGCAGACCTACATTATAGAACCTAAAAGACTGCCTTACAGACGCTGCAACCTATAAATATTTGACTAAGTTTGCAACATTGTAAATATTCAGACTGCACTAGGTATAACACTTCCACTTTGTCTAATATTTACAAAAGGTGGACTGAGTCATCGAACTTCATAATATTGAAATTGTACCTGCACTTACATCCAAGTACTCTTTCCAGTTACCGGCTTAGAATTTTTTGCACAAAGCGCATGGGCATGTGATTTCACTGCCTTTGTGTTGTTTGGAAATGTGCTTATTTGCAGATCTTCAAAATGGCGGAGTTCCTGCACATTTGCTTCCACCACATTCTTGGGATAGTGACTTGGCCTGCCTACCATATCTATCATTCCTAAGAACATTTCACACTAGATTTGTCTGCATGCCTGCAAGTGATCTACTTGAGGTTCCTGCATTGCACGTGTTTCAGGGATTCCACAATTTCTTTGCTCGATTTGAACCTTGGCATTTCAAGATCTTCGCCCTGAAGCTTCATATACCATGCTTGCACTTGCTTCTGCAACTCTAATTCTTTGTAACCCTGAATTATCATGATTGTCTACTTATCTGGTTCATAAAGCTAGTAACATATTTGACTACGAATCATAGCTTGTTATCATTTACTCCTCATCTGGTACATGTGCATATGGAAGGCAGCGAAAGGTCTTTAGATGTTCAACACTTGGTTTCCTTCCATGCCACACTTTAAAGAGTGCGTTCTAGATGACTGCTGTTCTATGCTTCTGTATTAAATAACTTATACCTTAAATTACTCTAATGACATAATTAAAATTCTGGATATGTAACAGTCACGCATATAGTTGGAAAATATAAACAGCTAAAGCAAAATAACTTTTCAAGTTTATAAGAATTTTTGTTATTCAAATCAGTTTATCATTAATGATCTGCAAAATGCCTGCCACTGATTTTCCTTCTGTTACTTTGCTTCTTCCCTTCCTTGGCCTCCTTCTTACTCTTCCTTGGTGTCTAAAACTTCTCCCATCTTGGCCCATTTATGCTTTGAGTAAGATAACTAGCAACTAATTTCAACTAATCTCCTTAATCCTCACAACCACCTTATCTCAACAAAAAATCTATGTCACTAATATTCTGGAAATCTCTAGAATATTTCATTTAGATTTCTAAGATTTAAGAGATCTAAGGAAATTAAACTTTCTCTTTTATTTAATAAGTGAAATTACAAGTTGGTATTATTTCCCACTTATACTATGTGGTCAGTAGAAGTTGTATTGAACCACTTCTCGCATGTTCACACCTAACTTGCGTAAGAAGTTTCTGTTTGAGCTACATTTCTCAAAACTCCCTCTCAACGAGGAAGGAATTTTGCACCAATCCAAGTCTGTCTTTGAATGCTTCAAACTTTCTTTTTACTAAGGGCTTGGTAAGAATATCAACTACCTGTTGATCAGTGGAATATATTGGAGCTTCACTGCTCCTTTCTGAATTTTGTCTCGAATGAAGTGATATATGATTTCTATGTGCTTGGACCTGTCATAAAACATTGGATTCTCAGAGAGTTTGATACATCTTTGATTATCATAGTAAATTAATGTGGGATCCAACTCATGATCAAATAAACCCGCAAACAACTTGTGAAGCCAAATGGCCTCACAACTAGCTGTACTCGTTGCCATATACTCTGCCTTTGTTGAGCTAAGTGCCACATAAGTTTGTATTCGACTGAACCGAGATATCATCGTTGATCCTAAGCTGAAGCAACACCTTGGGGTGCTTTTCTTGTCTGGTGCACTACCTGCCCAATATGAGTCTGTATATCCATGCAACTTCACTTGGCCATCTCCAAGATATCTCAACCCATACTCCACTGTGCCCCTCAAGTATCTGATCACATGTTTTGTTGCTACCCAATGCTTCTGCCTAGGGTCCACCATGAACTGATTCAAGGTGATCATAACAAAACATATATTTGGTCTGGTGTTGACCAAATACATCAAGGAACCTATTTGCTGCCTGTACGACGTAGGATCCATCAACTCTGAATCTGATGCAACCACTTTCTTCAGATTGGTGATCGTGGGTGTGGCCATAGGTTTGCAGTCTTCTATTTGAAACCTCTTCATGATCTCCACTGCATACTGACCCTGCCCAAGGAAAATCTCCCCTGGTCTCTACCAAACCTCAAAACCCATTAAGTAATGCATTATACTGATGTCCTCCATCTCAAACTCAACTGCTAGATCTTCTTTGCACCCTACAATGCACTTCTCTGCGCATGTAAGAAATAAGTCATCTACATACAACACCAAAATAAACAGATCAAACCCAACAAATATATAATATAAGTTAGGATCTGCTTCACTTTTGGTGAAGCCAATACTCAACAAGTATCCATCAATCCTGGAGTACCATGATTTTTGTGCCTCCTAGAGTCCGTACAAGACTTTCTTAAGCTTGTAAACATGGGTCTCCTTCCCATTTACCTCAAATATTTGAGGTTGTTCTATGCACACTTCTTCCTGAATGATCCCATTAAGGAAAGATGTCTTCACATCCATTTGACGTATCTTCCATCCCATAAAAGAAACTAAAGACATACCTGCTCTAATGGAAGTGTACCAGCTGACTGTAGCAAATGTTTCCTCATAGTCCACTCCCTCTTTCCGGGAGACCCCTTTTATCACAAACCTCGCCTTGAATTTCTTGATGCTGCCATTTGGATCATGCTTGATTTTGTAGAGCCACTTGGATGTTACCATTGAATTCCCCTTTAGTCTTGGCACTATGTCTCAAACATCATTCTTCATGATGGAGGTGTACTCCACCATGGCATCCTTCCATACTTGCTGGTCTACTGCCTCCTGATAACTGAAAGGCTTTGAATCTATGATGCTGCTCATCAATGCCATGCAATTTGGAAACTTCTTTAGAGGCTTGTTCTCCCTAAATGTGCCCCTATGAGCTTCAACATACTCTCAAGCATCCCTCAATGTCTGAGTGAACCATCAAGGCCTCTTGACAGAACTGAAAGAGGCTAATGTTTCCTCCTCACCTGAAGGTTGTTTCCCTAAACTAGAAGCCACTGTTGACCCTGGCTCAACCTTTGGAACTTCCTACTCCTCATCCTTTGTCATTGGAATAGGATCACGAGACTTCTTGGATGCAAAGTATTCCTCGAACCTAACATCCCTGCTTATGACTATCTTCCTTTGCTTTGGAATGAAGACCTTGTAGGCCTCTGAAGTCTCACTGTAACCTACAAACAAATCGTTTTGCTGGAGGGCTTCAACTTGGTCCTCTTTTCTACAGGTACATGGATATAAACTGGACAACCAAAAATGTGAAAATGACTCACCTCTGGTTTCACACCAATGAATGTCTCATTTGGTATCTTGTCCTTTGTTGATGCAACGAATGGGAAAACCCTTACTCAAACATTTTTGAATCTCCTCAAGCTAAGTGAGATACACAAGATTATAACCCCAGGTTTATAGCCTATCAAAAATCTCAATCAGACCTCAAGAAATGCGATTCTTGGATTTGATGCTATTTATAATATGAAATTTTGTATATTTTATATGAAATACACTAAAACAAAGTAGAAAGTGTATTTGCAAAATGAATTTATGAAAAAAAAATGTGGATAAACAAATGTAAAAGTTCAAATATGAAAGATCAATATATAATAAGTTTCATAAATGAAAAGAAATCAACAAATAATTTTATTAATCTCAAATCTGAGTTACCACTGAGTTTATCCTTTCAAACCCCTGCTAGAGCTTGAACCAGTGTTACACTTAGAAGTCCAAGATGTTATTTGACTCATACATAGACAACTAGTGTCGAAAAATGAAGACTAGAACAAAAATTGAGTTGAATCAATCCAAGTTACATGTGCATCATTGTTTTGAACTCTACAATACTAGCATTAAGTAGCAATGAAATGAATTTAGAACTTCTAACTAAAACCAAATATGCATTCAAAAAAATGAATGACCTTGGAGCATGTCACCAGTCAATGCTTCCAGTCCTTTCTCTGTCACATTCAAAATAACTTTGCTATCAACAAGATAACTTAGCTCTAATGAAACACTAATAACTCGGCTCCAAAATTTCCCTTGTAACTCTAAAAATGATTAAATATTATGAATATATCAACATCATGAAATATATCAAAATAAGTAATCCATTCAAAACATACCAAATCAACAAACACTTGTATCTCCCAAAAATATCGAAATGATATGGTATTTAAAGTTCCCCAAATAATATCATATTTTTGTTGTCCATCCAAAATATGTATCAAGTATCCAAGTAACAATGCCATAATACAAATTAAAATAAACGATGGTATTTCTGTTTGAAAAACTCCTCTCTTTCCTTTTTTCCTTCTGACACATTAGGCCTAAGGTTAAGTAAGTCTTCATAATAAGACTTCTTCTCTTCTAGTTTTACTATTTGAAGGTGCATGTCATTGAAGGTGATCTTTCTCTTATCACTGTTTGTTTTGGCTGATTACTGTTTGGAACGTATGGAGGAGGATTGAGATTCTTCTGAGCTAGCAGAATTAGCAAACTGCTTTCTTTTGTCTATTTGGGGTTCATTGGGAGGTACTTTGTAATTTCTAGGAGATGATTGGGCCATGGAGGTAGCTGAGGCAACATGTGGTATTGAATGAAGAGGGGGACGAGGAAGATGATTGAACAATACTAGAGGGAGGATTTATAGGGTTGTCCCAACCATCATTGGCTAGATGGACAACAAGCTCAGGAAAATCTGCAATGTTTGGATGTGGCTGCAGGGGAGGATTATGATGAGTTGGAGGTTGTGGCAATGCTAGGTGTTGACCAAGGTTCAGATAGCCAATTGTACTAGTTGGTTAAATTCTTCAGAATCAACATCAAAGTGTATGGAAAAGCTCATTCTTTTGTGTCTCCCCTATTGTCAAAATATATTTGGCAATCTTCCCCTTCTATCTCTATTTCCTTTATTTCCACTTCTGTTACTCCCTCGATTGAAAAAGCTCATCTAATTGCCATCGTCATTCCAATTAATGTGAAATTCTTAAAGTAAAATACAAGACACATCATAGTAAACATCTATTACAATTTTGTTAAATATGATTTTGCTATGGCTCTGAGAATAACATAGTAATTCAAACATGCAAGGGAGAAATGAGTAGGAATAATGTAAACATGGAAGAAAATACAAAATTCGACAAACAACCTTCTCATTATTTCAATTTTCAAAAATCTGAGTTGTATACTTCTCGTAATTTTTTTTTATTTTATTTGAACAATCAACATCTCTTTTGAACAAGGGAAGGTATATATATACGATAAAGGGAGTGTACTTTGCAAAAAATTACATGAAATGAAAAGAATGAGTGAAAATTTTGTGTTCAATATTCACACCTAGTCAACCATTTCTGTACATAGGATTGTACATTTTTTCCATTATAGAGCTAATAATCTGTATGGATTTTTTTTGAAAAATCTTCCAAACAATCCCTCAAAATAATAACTGTGTACCCAAATTATTATCTTCACCAAATACTGCATTTTGAAATTGTATATAATTTGAGTTTACAACAACCCAACAAAATATCAAGCTGGCCATACATCATCTAGAGACCAGAAAGTAAAATCAATGCCATATACATGTTTTCCATAGTGAATAAATCTTTAATGGATCCTCTTTAAAAGCTTCTTCTAAACAAATCTTTTAAACTACATAAACAGGGGGGAAAAAACATGGAACTGTAATGAAATATGACTCGGATAATGGGGAGTAATGTATGGAAAATGGTAAAATAATGAGGGGATAAATGCACAATTTATGTAATTAAAATCAACTAAACCTTAACATGCCTTCTCATCATTTTTTCATTGTCCAAAATATATTTGCTTTCTGACAAGTGCCAACTCAAATCCCACATCATACTTGAATTGTTATACAAACTCATTCAATAATACTTTCTTTAGTAAACCCAATTCACATAACCATGGCCATTTTAGACTGTGGGTTTTAGAACAATGCAAAGGTTGGGTATGCGAGTTAGCATGTATCTAAAATATGAGAAACAAATGAGCGCTTGGCCTCAATATTTTTATAGAGAGCAGAGTTAATGCTGAGCACGGGAAGTGCTTGCTTTCATAATAAATCCAAAATAAAATAATAACCATTACTTTGCCAGGTGAACCATCAGCTCAAACAATGTTAAAAACGTAATGTGAGAATGGACATGGGCCATAATAAGAATAGTCTAGACTCAATCGAGACAATACCAGACTAATAAGTTCATTTTTACCAGTAGGATTTGAACTCAGGAAACAAAGAATACTATAAATGTTGGTCGTATAATATATTATTTCCAGTAGTGAACAAAAAATTTACAAATTTGGGTTCGAACCCAAGTCAAAACTCAACAAGTATGAACAATAATAGAAATGGGTTCGACCCATTTTCCCCATAACCCATTCATTTTCAAACATCTTCTAGGAATGATGAAAAATGGTAATATGAACTCTGGAGAAGTAAAATATACAACGTAGGATAAACATAATCTTTTTTTTGCAAGTGAAACCCATGGATGCATTCAAACAATTTTTTTTTCATGAGCGAAAGACAGAGAGAGAAAAGACTCTCACATTCATCACTAGCCAATCAGATCCACAACTACTTCACTTGATAACAAAATCTTTTGAAAAAGATGTTTAGAAGTTGCCAAGTACATATCTTGTCTAAAGATTGATTTTATACCAGTTGTGAGGGCTGAGACGATTGCAACAATGAACATGAGGAGGTTAGTTTCTCAAGCCAAGTTGCAACTCCTCCATAGTAAAAAACCAAATGGAATGAAAATAACCCTAGCCCAACGAAGGTGGTAAAGCGTGGGACTATCAACATTAATGCCCACGTCCTCTCATATTGAATGCATGGCTAACTCATTCCCCATTACATTGATATTCCAACTATCAACTTTCAAACTATATCATATTTGTATGCCAAAATTCAACGAGTTCCAACTTATACCGATTGCATATCAAATGTTATGACAAACCATATGATATCAACCCTTAAACTCGTGCCATGCACTATGATAACCATCAATTTCATAGTAGCACATATATCTATGCGAATACGCCAAGTCTAATGAATCTTAACTTGTAACCATACAAACCAAATAACATGAAAATAACCCTTATATCAAATATATCACATGCATTGATTAATTATTTCCCATGTATGTTTTAATACAATGCCAAATTGATACATATACATAAATTTTGAAAACCCCAAAATTTCATACCTTATCCATTAACTATATCAATTTACTTATACCATTGCTCATTTTCACATGAAAATTGCCAAGTCCATATTATATGCATTTCCTTGCATATAATATGGCCCCAAACCAAAATCAAACCCATATAACTCCTTTAAAGTTTATGCCACTCAAAATTTTGAGTTCGACATACCTTGAATGCCAAAGTATGGGAAACAAAAGTTCTAATTCACTAGGCATATAATCACATAGGAACATAAAAGACCATGCCCTTTGAAAATAAATAATTTCATGGATCTCATGTTTAATGATCCCATAATGCTTTCATAATGTTGAGAAGAGAACATAGTATATTTGCAACTTATCATATATAATTTCGATCATAGTTTTGATGCCTTCAAAAACCGCCATACTTCACACTTTGCTAGCAATGCAAACACGTATTTTTCATAAGTTTTTATTCCATGATCCAAACGTATATATTCATTCATAAAATACCATAGGAAATTTGGAATCATTAAACCACTGATCTTAAACCATATATGAAATGATGCCTCAATTGAAACTAATGACATGCCAAAATGCCGAGGGAAATGTAATGCTAAGAAATAATCACTCCATTGTTTTCTTCTAGGGCACCCACCTATATATATATATATATATATATATATATATATATGCTTCACAACTCTTTGCGAGCTTTTATAGCAGGTGACGAATTATGAGTCAACATCCTCCAATATCTTCTGCAGACACCTATTCTGGATGTAGACTGTTGTGTTGCATGCTTCTTCCCAAAGAAACATTGACAAGTCTTGGTCATGAATCATGGATTTAAAAACCCCTATGATGGATCGATTTTTCCGATCTGCAACCCCATTTTGTCATGGGTTGTATGGAACAATCAACTCCCTCTTGATTCCCTCTTCCTTGCAGAAACCCTCGAACTCCTTGGAGGTATACTCACCCCCATTGCTTGATCTCAAGACCTTGATCTTCTTCCCTGTTTGGTTCTCAACTAGGGCTTTGAATTCCTTGAACTCGCTAAAGACCTCATCCTTGGTATTTAAGAAGTAGATCCATGTCTTGCGAGAGAAATCATCGATGAAGGGAACATAGTACATGCTTCCTATGCTTGGTGCTACTCACATCGATCCACAAACATCTGAATGCACTAGGTCTAGAATCTCCTTAGACCTATGCTCACTGCTTGGGAAAACATTCTTGACATGCTTACCGAGCATGCACCCTTTGCATACACCCTATTGCTCAATACTGAAATCTGGAAGACCCATGGCTCTCCCCCTCAGAATAAGAAACACCTTGTGATGCAGGTGCCCCATCCTCTTATGCCACAAATCACACAAGTTGTTTGTGTTATGAACTAGGGTTTGAACAAGTTCACCCAACAACCCATATAAATTTCCTTCCTTAACCTCAATCACCTGAGTTGATTCTGGGCCAGAGTCCTTTGGTCGAATAAGGATTTGTTGGTTCTTAAAATGTACCGCAAAGCCCTTAACTTCCATATCTAAAATTAAACAAAAATTCTTTCCGAGACTCGGAACACACAAAACATTGTCAAAGTATAAAGAGTTACTTGATTGGAGTCGGGAGAGAATGGTACCAACTCCTGCTACTGGGTACTTGACATCATCACCAAGTTCAACCCAAACTCCTAAATCCTGCTTTGTTAGACTTGAAAATAACTCTAGGGCTGATGTCATATGCTTAGATTCTCAATTGTCCACATACCAAGTGTTCCACAAAACTGTACTAATAGAACGACAAGATACCATTGAGAAGTCTTTCTCGGACTTGGAGGAAAACTCACTCATCTGAGTTTCAACAAAGGATGCTACATGATGCTGTTGCTTCCCTTTACCTTTTTTCTTGTTTGGACAATGTGATGCATAATGCCCTTGCTTATGACATATGAAGCACTTGATTTTACTTAATTCCTTCTTTCCCTTCCGTGAGGCTGAATCATCACTCTTTCCCTTACCCTTGCTAGGCCCTTTACCTTTTCCCTTCTTGGTTTGACCAATTAGGGCTAGGTTGCTATCACGACATTTTTTTGCTAGCCGTTGAATCCATCCGAGTCTTCTCTTGAATACAATCATCCAGGTCTTTCAAAGGTAGGAATATTTTCATAAGCATTGATACCTTTGACAAATGGTTCCCATTATGTTGGGAATCCATTTAGTGCCATGTTCACCAACTTTGCATCGACCACTTTCTCCCCAACTGCTGCAAGTTGATCATGAATATGCATGATCTTCATAAGGGAACTACTAATAGTGTCTAATTTGGTGATCTCTCTTGATTTGAGTTTGTTCTGCAATATCACCTTTTTGTTTATGTACTCACTCTGGTAGAGACTAACCAGAGCATCAAACATCTCATTTGCCATTTTCTTCTTAGATACATGAGGAATCAAATGATCCTTCCTGGCATCCAAGATCACCTACTACGCCTTCACTTCCTTCTTATTATTTGTTTCCAACTCCTGCGGATCTGTAGGCGAAGTCACAACATCTTTGAAAATATCCCAGAGATCGTTTTCTTCCAATAACAATGTTACCCTAGTTTTCCAGGACAAGTAATCGGAGGCACCATCTAATCTATCCTCAAATATGAGGCTTGCTACGACCATCTCTCAAATATATTTCACAAACTTCCCAGATTTAAAACTAAGACAAAAAATGTGTCCTACAAGAGTGCTTAGTCTTTTGAGCAACAATAATGAAACCCTCTAACTGTTAGTCCTTAACTCCGACAATTGATCTATTTAACACTCCCAATTTTAATCTCCGCAAATTATAATGTTACTGTAAAAATGTGAATTAGGCTGGTGGGACATTGTGTTGGGGCGAAGATCCCTTATTGATTTAATGTGGTCAAGGGTTGAACGATATATTATGTACATTGAAATAATTAATAAAAAAAAATCGTTGGTTGCGATATGAGAGGGGAAAAAATGATGGGGGGATATGGTTCCACAAGAGAGAGGGGTCCAAGGGGGGATTATACATGTGTATTAAACCAAACTCACATTCTTGAATTTTTATCGTCAGTATGTATAACCATCTAGTTTGTTGTTGAGTGTTCCCAAAGCAAATCATTAAATTCATGTAAGAGGGTGGGTGTGAGCAATCACATCCCTTAGTTATGGGAAAGCATGGGCCTAAGTACAATCATCCTTGGAAGGAGTGTAAGTCAAGCAAGCATGGAATATCATGGGACTAAGTACAATCATCCTTGGAAGGAGTGTAAGTCAAGCGAGCATGGGAAAAGAGAGGAAATTTGTATGGGTAAAGGATGTAGAATTGGATAGTCACATTTTTGCATGGATAATAGATTTTACAGGCAGATTTTGGAAACAAGAGAGGAGTTGAGTGATAGGAAGAGAACCAACCATGCTATGCTTGAAGGAAAACATTTTTGGGCTATGTTTTAGGTTGGAAATGTGGCTCGTGTGCCTGAAAAATGAGTTGTAAGCATGGAGTGCATTTTTCTGTTGAGGAAACGGTTCAAGAACCTTCTAAATGTTGCTATGAGCACTTATAAAGAAACTGAGAACTGATGCAGTCCCCCAACACTTATAAAGAAACTGAGAACTATTGTAGTCCCCGAGCTGAGATATTCCTGGCCAACCAAGTGCACCGGAAGCCATATTAAACAAACAGTACAACCTGAGGGACTGTGAGTAGTGAAGGGGGTACATTCCTTGGGTTGTGCAGGTCGTGGTTGGGAAGAGAGTTGGTGGATTGGAACTACTATTGGAGTAGAACATGGGTTTTGGGATGTTGAGTGTAGAGTGTGGACAACTAGGAGGGATAGATCTCCTTGTGGACTCATAGCCTCAACTCGGGGGTGGCCTACTTTTGAAAGAAAATGAATAACAATTCCTATGGATGGGAGGTTCATCCTTTGTATGCAACCAATTGGTTAATCATTAACATATAAGTGTTATGTTGTTTTTATTATGTTTATTCCACTATGCAAATGGTTTATATGAATGGTGGGTATTTTGTTGTTGCTTGAACTATTGCATTCATGGTTTTCATTATCTTGAAGATGCATTTAAAATTATCGTATAAGAAATGGTTAAATTTGTGTGTGATCTGTAACTGGTAGGTTAGATGAAATTATTTAGCAGAAAATCTTAATTTAAATGTGTATTCCGCTTGTAATAGGCCTCAACTAAACTAAGGTACGTTACAATCTACTTATGTAAACCCTTGAGGATCTTAATCAGAAACTATGCTCTGATACCATGTAGTATTTTCTAGCCCTAGGTGACTGTTGTCCTATGTTTCTTTATTAAATAACTCAGACCTTGAATCATTTTAATGCCATAATTAAAATTCCGAACATCCAATAGTCATACATATATTTGGAAAATATAAACAACAAAATAAAAATAACTTTTCAAGTACACAAGAATTTATGCACTTCAAATCAACTTATCATTAGTGATAAAAAAATTACAAGGACATCTCAAAACTGAGGTTTTCAGCCCACTAAATGAGAAAACGGTTGAAACAAATCTGAGGAACTGTTGTACAGTCATGTCTATACGACTACACATATATGCTACAAAGAGCTTATTTGATCTGTAAAATGCCTACCACTGATCTTCTTTCTGTTACACTGCTTCTTTCCCTTCCTTAGCCTCCTTCTTTCTCTTCCTCAATGTCTAAAACTTCTCCCATATTGTCATATTTATGCTTTGAGTGAGAGAACTAATCTCCTCAATCTCAACAAATAATCTCCCCTATCCGAGCAACTAATCTCCTTAATTTTTCGCAACCACCTTATCTCAACAATGAGGTGTATAACTAAGATTAAATCAAATCTATCTCACTAATATTATGGAAATCTCTAGAATATTTCATTTAGATTTCTAAGATTTAAGAGATCCAGGGAAATTAAACTTTCACTTTTATTTAATAAGTGAAATTACAAGATGGTATTATTTCCCACTTTTACTAAGTGGTCACTAAAAGTTATCTCAAACCACTTCTTGCATATTCACACATAACCTGTGCAAGAAGTTTTTGCTCGAGCTGCATTTCTCAACAATAATAGTATAATTTGGTCATATGTTGCAGTTGTGATTATTTTCACCTATGAGTTCAACAATCTTACGCTCTTGAGCATACATGTTTCACTTTGGATAAGCTTCTTATCTTCCTCTCCACAATGCCAATCTTGCAGAGAATATGGTGCAATGTACTCTAGCTTGATTCATGCGGTGCAAACATTCTTGAAACCTTTTGTAGAGTAGTAGCATCCATTGCCACACTAAAACTATTCAAAATCTTACCAATCTGCTTCTTTGTAGATGCCTTGAATGTTTCAAACAACTCCACAGGGTTAGATGTTTTCTTCAGAAAGTACAAGAACGCCTTTTCGTATAAGTCATCTATGAAGGTAACAATGTACCTACTCTGCAAAGCAACAAAGTTTGCATCATTCTACAACTATCCAAGTGTAATACATCCATTTACTCTTTGGAATTTGATGCACCATATTTATAGAAAGGAAATCAATGTTGTTTTACAAGATAACCCTTCACAAAGGCCCAACATGACCAAGAACTATAAATTCAATCCATTCACAAGTTGCTCCTTTCTCAAGGTATCTGGGGTTATATGCACACTCTCAAATCCATAATAACAAGCGATTGGCTTTGCATCTCCATCATTAACAACGACCCATGTTGCGTATGGAACATTCATAGAAATCTTGAACAAATCACAACCCCTCGGTCATTGGGAAACAATCCTCTCCTATACATTCACAATAACACAATCAACAAAGCTAATCTATATGACAACGATACATTCACAAGAACACAATCAACAAAGTTAAGCTATATGACTTAGGGAAGAGACACTAGTAGTGGATCAAGGGATCAATGGTGGTTATAGAACCCAACCACTATCACACCCAACAAGTCAACATTATGCACAATAATAATTTATAACATTAAATTTATAGTCCAAATAAGGTTTAAAAAATGTCCATGAATTGGTTGGGTCCACAACTGTCCATAAATTGACTCTTTCAACACCAAAGCACATCTCTTACAAGTTTTCCATACAAAACATAATGTCCGGGGTACATCTTCCATTGTTATGAAAAAAAGACACTACCAAACCTTAAATATCTACACTCGAGCTATGTAATATCCTAAATTGTTCAATCTGGAAGTACATATTCACTATCATATTAAACATAGAATAATATACCTAAAGGTAAGGCCAAATGTATTCCTGCATTGGGATTCACTTGCATTGCAAATCAACAATTTATTATCAACCTCACCTACAAGTGTGATCAACAACGTAGCTCTAAGTAGGCAATCTACAATGCAATACATGACAACCAACACATTGAATTCATCAAATAATCTGCTCAAGATCATTAAACATTTCAGAAGCACAAGGATCAACAATGAGAGTTTCCTAGCCATTGGATCATAATCAAATCAATCCTAAACATACATTAAAAAATTCAAGTTTGCAATCCATGCCAATGACCATTCACCAATCAAATATTACAAGTCTAACATTATAAATCAATGTTTATCATTCTTGGAAGAACCATTTTTCTATTTCACAATTCAAAATTGCTTAATAGATCACTGTCAACACTCCCTTAGAGAGTATCCTTAGTTCATGTATTGACATTGTCATAAACTAAGTTCTTTGTTTTCTATTGCTATTTTCATGTTTCTCCTATGTTTTTATTGCTATGTTTGCATGTTTTAATTCTTATTTTATGAGTTTTGGCAGTCATGGCAAGAGGGAATTCCATTGCTTGTATAAGGGGGGAAAGAAGACTAGTGACCATGGGTGCCCAATGAAAACACTTTGTCTTAGATGAGGAGATAAACTAGGGTTTCACCGAAGAGAATCTAAATACAAATGTTGGAGAGCATCACGAGGAAGAGGTTGAAGCTGGTGCTCTACCATCAACCATAGTGCAAGGTGCAAGTTCAACCAAAAAGATCAATGCTACAGGAGGTTGGAAAAAACATGATATGATGAAGGAAATTTATGATGTTGAATTCAATGGATATTCAATGAGAGTTGTTGGGAAAAAACATCAAATTGCACCAACATCATTGCAAATTTATTGGCTTAATGGTGTCACACATACAAAGAGTAAAGGGCCTCTTATGGTGTTAACTAAACAAAAGGAGGTAGAATTAGTTGCTTAGTGTAAGGAGATGGCTGAATTGGGCCATGGGATAGAGTTGATACAACTAAAGGTCAATGTTACTCAAATTTGTGAGTGGAGGCCAAATCCATTCAAATATGGATTTCCTAGGAAATCATGGTTAACATGGTTCAAGAAACGACATCCAGAGCTTGTATTATGAATAGTGGAGGGCTTGGATAGAGACAAAGCTTTGAATTTATGGCTTTCTATTGTGACCAAGTTCTATGACACTTCATCAAATGCCTACAAAAAACATTCTTATAGTCTGGAACATATATGTGTAACAACCCATTCTTATAGTCTGGAACATATATGTGCAACAACCCATCAAGGGTGTTAACTCTACAAGATGTATTTTTTTCTTTTAAAAATCATTACATCAAACAAGCTAGAACTAAAAGCATCAAGCTCAGTGCATATAAGCCAACAAATACACTAGGTAAAGACTTTCCAAAGGCCCACAAGGAGCATGCAATTAAATCATCCATCTAGAAAACCAACATTACATAAATTAAATATTTAAACACAAAAACAACTGAACCTATAACTTGTAGAAGATCAAGGCTTAGTCAACTATACTCCAATACCCATAAAGAAAAATATATAAATAAGAATACTATGAACCAATATTAAGTATTTCCCATGAACAAATCTTCAACAGATACCACGAACCAGTCTCAAATAGATAGGGGGAAATCACACCAAGGGTCAATTCCCCCCCCCCCCCCCCCNCCAAACCAATGTAATCACCTTCATAAGTGTTTCCCCCTGAGTAGGGCCCAAGCTCAATGAGGAAATGGAAATAACAACTCACAACAACTTTGATAAATGCAACCCAAAGGTGATCAAAATAAAATAGCTCATGCTTGCAATAGTTCAACGCAGGTATGGAGGAGAGGATCTTGGACTTGCAACACCTCCAAATCCTGTAGGATTATGGTGTGCAGGGATCTTACTACCACCCTTAGCTAGTGATCACAACCACACAAAAGTAGCACCCCCCTTCAAGAAAATATATTACTACCACCTTTAGTTGGTGATCAGAACTATACAACAATGGTGTTTTGCTTTGCAAGGATCTTACTACTACCTTTAGCTGGCGATTGTAAACACACAAAAGTGGCATCCTGCTTTGTAAGGATCTTGCTACCACCTTTAGTGAGTGATAACAAGCACACATCAATGACGTCTTGCAATTTGGGCCCAAAAGAAAACATACAAGGAGCCAAACATATTGAGCTTTAGTACCTCCTCATGATGCATGTACACTCCTAGCCCCTTAATCCACATAGGCTTGGTTGGCACAGACAAAGTTCTTCCCAACCCATCATCCTCATAACACAAGTGCATCAATCATACTTAGCTCCACATATCATTTCCTCATGAGCTAGCTCCAACAATGGGTAAGTCACTTCTTTTATAATTCATTTCAATGTAACATCTTTCCAAGAATGTCTCTTGGCCTTCCCCTAACTCATACAAGGGAGAATTTGGGCTTGAAGGTGAACTTACAAGTGTCCAGAATAGGGTAAAAGTTAATTACATCCCCTTCCCCTTCTACCTTTTACCCAAGTTAGCATTGGATTTCATTTTCACAAGTTTGTTTTTTACCATTTCCCAAGCTTCCTAGGCACTAAGATATGATAGTCATTTTCATTGAGACAAGAGCCCTTCCCTTGAGTGAATTTCCTCAATGTCCACCAAGATCTCAACCTACAATAGGTTAGTCCATCCAAGATACCAACATACATGTAACATCATCATCATAATCAATCCCATTATACTAATGGAATGCAATAGTGGTAAGCCATCCAAAATCATAATGTGCATCACATTAAATGGAAGGGTTTCTGGCATGTATACATCATAAAATGCATCCAACATATGCATACATATATCATGAAACATATTAAAGGAAATGTATCAAATACTGGTATATGCTATAATGAGGCATCCAACATATACATATATCATAATATGAACCATATCAAAAGAAATGTATCCAACATCATTAAGAGACATCCAACATGCACATATATCATAACATGAACCATATCAAAAGAAAGGTATCCAACAAAGAAATACATCTTAACAAGGCATGCATATATCATGATTCATAATATGAACCACATTAAGTGGAAAGATAACCAATGCATGTATACATCATTAATCATCTCATGACAAGGAGAAATCATAGTAAGTCATAATCAAAGGTCATCATTACTTCATAGGCATCATCCAAAGTATTAATGCTATCATTAAGAATTATCAGAACCCATAATCTAAATAATCACATAGGATCCTAGTTCTATTATACTCAATCATTAACCATCAATGATACATTGAGATGGTTACACATTTATCCTAAGGCAAGTAAATTCCAACAAGGGGTTATCCTAAAAGAGAAATCTAACCAACAATGAAAACACTCTAGGTTTAGATAGAGGGTGTTACAATATGGAACTATGACGACATTGGTTTACAAGTTGGAAGGAATTGTGGCATTTAGGTAATTGCCAAGAAAGAGAGCAAGAATGTGCCAATTTTTTTTCCTAAGAGTAGGGAGTGGATAACTATATTATGGTGTGTAAATGCAATTAGTGTATCAATACTTGGAATTTATATATTCAAAGGAAAGGATCAATTGAAGAACTATATAAAAAAAAGTGAGCTAGGAGCATCCATGGTTACACATCCCAATGCATGGATGACTAAAAAATTGTTTATGAATTAGTTTTGTCATTTTGTTGCATCTATACATGGTGGTGTTTCACCTATTAATAATAGACATTTGTTAATTTTTGATGACCATGATAACCACATAGCTTTACAAACCATGGAGGAGGCATACAAGATGGGCATAGACTTGTTGACTTTGTTTGCACACATTACTCATAGGTTGCAACCACTTGATGTGAGTGTTTTTGGGCCTTTTAAGAGTTACTTTACAATATAGAGAGCATGCTAGATGGAAAAGAACCCAAGGATGGTAATGAAAAGGTTTGAACAAACTTGATAGTATAGATTTTAAAAAGGCTCTTACGACCTCAAATATCAAGGTTGGATTTAGTTGAACTAGAATCAAGCCACTAAATTATGATTTTGTTAATGATATGGATTGTAGCCAAGATTTTGAGGCACATGGCAAGGAAGATGCATATGCTACAATGAACATGTTGAGTCTCTCTTAAGGAGACTGTTGACCATTAGGTGACTATGATGAACATGTTAGTGCTACTCAATATGATGATGAAACAACTCGAGAATATGGAAATTGTTGCATCGCATGAACCACATACATATTCCGTAGAATAGGTTCAAAATTATACTACTGAAGTGAATATGATTGAAGGTTGTTAAGCAATGGGAGGCCCCAATGAGAAAATGACATTTCCACGCCAAGTACCCCATCTCAAGTGGTTAGCAGAAGCCATGATGAATATGAATAACAATATTGTTACTAGCACTAATGAAGAAAGCCTTAACATGCCTTCATTTCCAATGCATTTGAACAACAATGAAATTATGTGGATGATGGAAATGAAGAACCAATGTCAATAAACCAATGAAGAAGAATTACATCCCCTAGATGATCCTCATATTTAGCCAAGTACTAAACCAATGCTAAGACATTTCCTAAAGTTGTCAGTGGAGAGTGGTGGAGAAAACATGGAGGGAATCATTAGATTTTCTTTGATTGAGCAAGAATTCATTGTTACCAACTTTAGAGGATTGCATCACACTTTCGACTGAGGAAAAATAAAATAAAAATGAGTTTATGGAATTGAAACAGAGGAAGAAAGAACTTGCAATCGAGAAGAGGGAAGCAATGATGGTTGTAGTAGAATAATGAAAGTAGGAAAGGATTCAAAGAGAAAGGGAAAGGCAAGAAAAATAACACCAAAAACAATTGGCAAGGCACGAAAAAACACAATGGAAGGCATTTCAAAAACTTCAATAAGAGAAGGAGAGGAGGGAGGAGTTTGATAGGACTACAAACGAGCTTGGACATGGGATAATTTTTGCCAATTCACTTGATCAAATTGTAGAGAATACATGATTCTTCCAAGACCTGATAAACATTTAGATTCCCCACTATTGTGCTATTGCAACACCCCCTCCTCTCTTCATGCTAGTTTAGAGGCCAATCCAATATGTTTTTCCCAAAACCTCCAATTCCTCATAGGGTGTTGAGCACACGTTAAAACCATAGTTTCCTATTCCTCCATGGATGCAAGGAGCTAAATGGCATCAAGAAAATGTAGGAAACACAACAAACTCGGACAATGAATATACTCAGCCTCCTCAAGCATGAAGATGTTTTCTGTTTAACTTAATCACATACAATAAGGATTTTGTTACATAGGTGTTTTGTTTTGTTCCTCTAGTTTTCCTCAAATGTAACATGAAGTCTTGATTATTATGTATTCGGGCCCAATTTATAAGAGAATTTCATAATTAAATCCCGTATCCTATTTTCCTCTTTGAAGATTGTCTAGTTTTCTACATTTAGTTTTTTTATCACATACTAAACTATTATTGACAAAACTCTATCACAATACTAAACTATTATTGACAAAACTCTATCACAAAATTTTTAATTGCAACCCAAATAACATACACTTGTAGCATAGTGTAATTATACCCAATAGCATAATTACATACACAATTACTCAATACATAATTAGCTTTGACTCTATCCTAGTTACACAATGCATAATTAGCTTTGACTCTATCCTAGTTACACAATGCATAAACACGTACACAAGACTGTTAAATTCATATTGCATAATTACATAGAATAGGTTGCTAAAGGGTTAGGATTGTTTCCATACTTTATTCGAGGATAAATTAATTATACTCATAACTAATTATTGCTAAGTAGGGAGTGTGCCGTAAAGGGTTATTCTCATTCCTTAATATTGGTAAGAGTACAGAAGTTTTGTTCTCTGCAAATAAAAGAACAGATGCAGGGGGAATAATCACTGGAGTATTCTGTTTTTTTGCTTGTTACTAGTACAGAGCTTCAACAATCATTGCAGGTTCAACGCATCGCAGAACAGGAAGCTATGGATAGACTTAAGGAATTAGCATACATTCGACAGGAAATAAGAAATCCACCCTATGGAACCATATTCACTTGAAACTGATGGAAAGTACTGATTTGACTGAAGAACAAAAGCAAATTGTGCCTGGAAATCATCGAGGATGGGTTTGTTCAAGGTACTTATAACATTGTTTTTGTGAAGTTTGTAGAACAAGAGATTTTTTTCGCAGAGAGATTTGATTGTTAAAGTTTACAGAGGTATACATACTCTACTTTTTATAGATTTGAAACTGTGATCTTCAAAGAGGAAACACATATTTTTAAATCATTAAATCCACTCACATGCCTATGAACCTTTGAGATTGTTTCATAGTCCCAAGTGTAAATGATATGAATTAAAAATAAATCTATAATAATACCATTCAAATACTATACTGTGACCTCCAAAGAAAAAACATATATTCTTAACCATTAAACCAACTCACATGCCTATTGAGATTGTCTCATAGTACCAAATTGTGTGAATGAGTAAATGATATAGATTAAAAAAAAATCTATATTAATGCCATTCAAATTCTTTAGTGGTCAACAATTTAGCATTTGTAGTGTTCTCGATATTGTTTTTCATCTGGCCTGTCAAACATGCTAAAATAAACAACTATTAATAGTTCTCATCCGCGTTGTAGCAACGTTGCAAGTAGGACTTAGGGCCATGGTGAATGTTCGAAAATCTCTTGAAGTGGAAGAAAAATGAGGTACTAAGCACCGCAGACTTCTCATGTAGGGCGACCTAAATAGACAGACATATATACTGAAGCTTACCGAAACCTGGTAGATCTTAGTAACCCATGATCACGGGTTGATGGTTCTCAGGTAATGTTTGTTGTAAAAGCTAGAACCCACCTTTCAACTATGCGTACAAATCCCCCTCAATTGGATCCACTCCAAGGGGTGTGCAGAAGTCAAAGCGTAAAGCAATATATAAGAGCAATTCACATGGGAGAAAGTGAGAATAATATAGTTTTCATTGAAACTTCATTGATTACTGAATGGAAATTGCAATCTCATTTTAGCATCCCCACTCAAAAAACATCTCCCATCATGAAACTAGCGCCTTTTTGAACAACTTACAGGCCTTAAGTCTTAACTGATTGTGATACCTGCTGGATATGGATCATATGTTCTAGAAATGTAGCGTGAGTATGGCTATAAAACTAAGAATTTAGGATTTTTGTTGGCTTCCTAAAAACAAGCCACCCATTTTTAATGTCATTGCACAATGCATATCAATACAAATAAGTATAGTTTCTTGCAAAAAAACAGAGACCAATCTAATCAACATTATAGTCACTATTAGGAGATTCTAGTAGTCTTCCATACAATGTAGGCTCAGGATAGTACTAAATAGTGCAATGGCAGGGAAAGAGACATAAAAATTACCTTTTTCCTTTTTTGATTGCCATGGTAAGAATACATAAGCTTTTTTCTCTACAAACAAAAGAATAGATGCAGGGGGAATAATCACTGGACTATTCTATGTTTTGCATGTTACTAGTACAGAGCTTCAACAAGCATTTCAGGTTCAATGCATGGCAGAACAGGCAGCTATGGAGGGACTTAAGGAATTAGCATACATTCTGCAGGAAATAAGAAATCCACTAGATGGAACCATATTCAGTCGAAAATTGTAAATCTATGTCTAACCATTTTCCTATGAAATCTGTGTCAAATCATTTTTTTGTGACTTTTTCTCATTTTTTTTCTTTGTCACGTTCAATTTGCATTCTTTTTTGAGGGAGGATAATAATTGGGATAACTGAGTAGAACTGACACTTGTTTGGCACTAAACACTCCCATGTCAAGTATTGATTAACATTTGAAAATGATCTAACTGGACCACTGGTGGTTCCAACTGTGTGGATATGGATCATATGGCCAAGAAATGTAGCGTATGGCTATAAAGCTAAGAATTTAGGATTTTTGCTGGCTTCCTAAAAACAAACCACCAACTTTTTACGTCATTACATAATGCATATCAATACAAATAGTTATATTTTCTTTGGAAAAAACAGAGACCAATCTAATCAACATTGTAGTCACTATTAGGAGATTTCTGAAGTCTTTGATACAATGTAAGCTCAAGACAGTACTTGAATAGTGCAATGAAAGAGAAAGAGACAGAAAAATTTCCTTTTCCTTTTTTGATCGCCCTGCTAAGAATACAGAAGCTTTTTCCTTTGCAAACAAAAGAACAGATGCAGAGGGAACAATCACTTGTGTATTTTGTTTTCTGCATGTCACTAGTACAGAGCTTCAACAGGCATTGCAGGTTCAACGCATGGCAGAACAGGCAACTATGGATAGGCTTAAGGAATTAGCATATATTCGGCAAGAAATAAGAAATGAACTATATGGAACCATATTCACTTGAAAATTGTAAATATGTGTCAAAACATTCTTCACTTAAATCTGTGTCAAATCATTTTTGTGTGACCTTTTTTCATTATTTTCCTTGTTGCATTCGATCCGCATTTTATTGTGAGGGAGGATAATAATTGGGATAATTGAGTAGAACCGACACTTGTTTGGCACCAAACACTCCCATTTTCTATCTCAAGTATTGATAAACATCTGAAAATGATCTAAATGAACCACTGGTGGTTCCAACTGTGTGGGTATGGATCATATGGTCAAGAAATGTAGCGTGAATATGGCTACAAAGCTAAGAATTTTGGATTTTTGCTGGCTTCCTAAAAACAAACCACCAATTTTTTATGTCATTGCACAATGCATAGCAATATAAAGAATTATATTTTCTTGGAAAAAAAACAGAGACCAGTCTAATAAAAAATGTAGTCACTATTAGGAGATTCTTGAGGTCTTTGATACAATGTAAGCTCAGGATAGTACTGAATAGTGCAATGACAGGGAAAGAGACAGAAAAAATTCCTTTTTCCTATTTTGATCGCCATGGTAAGAACAAAGAAGCTTTGTTCTCCTCAAACAAAAGGACAGATGTAAAGGTAATAATCAGTGGAGTATTTTGTTATTTGCATGTTACTAGTACATAGCTTCAACAAGCATTGCAGGTTCAACGCATGGTAGAACATGCATCTATAGACTTAAGGAATTACCATACTTTCGGCAAGAAATAAGAAATCCACTATATGGAACCATATTCACTCAAAAATCGATGGAAAGTACTGATTTGACTGAAGAACATAAGCAAATTCAAACGAGTGCCTTATGTCAACGACAATTGGTAAAGGTTCTTGATGATGCATACCTAGAAAGCGTAGAGGATGGGTATGTAGCTATTAACATGCCCATGCACCTTTAGGGTTGTCTTATCATCCTCATCTTAACAAGTGTGGACGATCTGGAATCTGGATTCATAAAGAAATTAGTTACATTTATGTTCTCTTTGCCTACAATAATGCCATTCAAATTCAATAGTTGTCAACAACTTAGCATTGGTAGTCTTCTGGACTTGGTTTTTCATCTGTCCTGTCAAACATGTTAAAGTGAACAACTATTAACAGTTCTCATCTGCATTGCAGCAACCTTGCAAGTAGGATTTAGGGCCATAGTAAAGTTTAGACAATGTCTTGAAGTGGAAGAAAAATGAGATACTAAGCACCATATAGTTCTCATGTAGGACGACCTAAATAGACAGACATATATGCTGAAACTCTCGAAACTGGTATATCTTAGTAACCCACGATCAGAGGTTGATAGTTCTTAGGTAATGTTTGTTTTCAAAGCAAGTGTCAACCTTTCAACTATACATACAAATCGCCCTCAATTGGATCCACTCTAAGAGGCATGCAGAAATCAAAGCATAAAGCAAGATATAGGAGGAATTCACATGGGAGAATGTGAGAATAACATAATAGACATTGCAGCTTCATTGATAACTGAATGGAAGTTATAATCTGAATTTAGCATCCCCACTCCAAAAACGCATTCCATCATGAAAATAATGCCTTTTTAAAGACCTTAAAATCCTTAAGTCTTAAGTGATTGTGATACCTGCTATATGTATCTAATCGTTACATCTAAGAGATCATAACTATTACATCTAATTTAAAAGGGCGTAATCAAACTGTGCACAAGGACTTAAAGAAACCACATGCCAGCCAGATCTGAAAAGATCTTCAGAAATCATTGTAATTGTTTTTGTAACCACCTGGTTGGTCAGGGTCGAGGTTATGGATGAGTTGTCAAGTTTGTCATGATTGCCACGCTCTGTGGAAGATATGTGGGGATGCATGCAGAAATGTAGGGGTTGGTATTTTGAGTAAGGAGAGATTCCATTGCTATGTGAGAATAAGATGAGCCAGAGCTTGAGTAGAGTTGAGTTTTCACTTCTTGTTATGTCTGGTTTTCTTATGTATGAGAGAGAAATTAGATTGAGATCCGAGCACATGACTCATTTTTGTCTTGAATATTAATGCACCTTAAGCAAGCTACGACTCCATTGTATTTCATTGTTTTGAATGAATGGAATGAATGAATAAAGTTTGAAGCACCTTTATCTCTGCATATGATGAGTTATGATTTGAATGCATGCTTGTTTTATATTGTTCTACATAGTAGCTTGTGGTAGTTATGAATGATTGTATGACTAGCTCATGAAGGTTTCATGTATGTTTTATTCCTTCACACCTTGCACAAGATCGATGGTTTTTGTGATTCTCACAGCGTCTCGGGTGAGACCTTATTTAGTTCTTGAATATTGAATATATCTGCACCTATGGGGTTTTATTGGTAAATCCCATCGAACCCTAGGTATTTAACTCTTCATTCCGAGCCAACAATCCCCACTCCACCCTCATCCACTTCTCTAATAATTGTTGCAAAAATTTGAGAATCTAAGCACTTGGCTACCCTCTTCATGCTCAATGTAGATATAAATCACACCTTTCCATCTAGTTTCCTTGTTGTTGTGTGCACACCACAAGTCTTCTATCCACCAAGTATCACCAACATGTCTACAAATGGCATGATAACTAACCGCATTCTCCTTAGGAATTCCTACCCAAGAATGACTCCAAAGTCATTCATATGCAATACTATAAATTCTACATGTTCCTTCCATTTGCCCAACTATATGTGAACTGCAAAAGCTACCCTAGCTATGTCCTTAGCCTTATAATTGAGTGCCTTGACTGAAGCACTGTATGATCCAACTCTAAGTCCAAGTTCACCTACCAACTCCTTCAAGAAATTGTGTGAGGCACCATAATCCACCAATGTCTGTACTGTCCTTCCATTGATTATCAAATCCACATAATAAAGTTGATTGATATTTTTCCCTTGGTTTCTAGCCAAGGTACCTATCCACTTCACAGACTCCTCCAAGAAGGGATTCTCCCTTCCATATGCTATAGAATCTTGTTATGCACAACTTGTTAAAGGAAATGAACTACAACAATAAGAAACAAAAGTTTTACATCTACTTGAAGTGGCCTTCCAATGGATACCATGCAATGCCATCTTCAAAAGGTTTGTAGGGGAATGTTGTTGATATTATGGTAGTTGTGGGAGGTATTTACCTCCACGTGTAAACCTGACGAGGATAGAATACTCCGAGAAGCAAGAAGAAACCCTAATGAGTTGGCTAATAACCCTAGAAGACTTGTCGGCTCAAGAAGATAATTTATATTAGGTTATTAGCCTCCAAGA
>ML791461.1:68734-112227 GCA_009831015.1 Picea engelmannii
AGAAGATGTACGATGCCCTAACAAACCTCTTCTCAGTCAGAAACATTGGACAAGTAATGAGTCTGAAGAATGAGCTCCATGACATGAAGATGAATGATGATGACAACATAACATCATACTTTGTGAGGATATATTAGTTAAGAGATCAACTAGAAGCTATTGAAGAGATCATTTCAGAGAAGGAATTGATAAACATAGTACTCAATGGTCTTCCCAAGACATGGGTTGCATTTGCCGCAAGCATGAACATAAGGAAGGAGTATCCTACATTTGAAGAACTTTGGACTTGTTGTGCTCAAGAAGAATCCAAGATCAGTGCAAAAGAGAAACCCCAAAAGAAGTACGATGATCAGGCCTTCACAACAAGATTCAAGAATTTCAGGAACAAAAGGAAGCTTGGTTCAAGGAGGAAGCCAAATCAAGAAAAAGATATTTCAGAAATACAATGCTTCAACTGTCGAAAGCATGGTCACTACAAGAATCATTGTCCCGAGCTAAAGAAAAGGAAGGAGAAACACAAAGCATCAGTTGCCGAAGAAAAGGAATCTACAAAGAATACTAAGCAAGATGAAAGAGACTTCTTCTTCTGAAGGTAACAATACTCTTCTTATTTCTTGTACATATGTTGTTTGCATAGTCTCTGTACATATCTTGTATATCTATCTCTTAGAATATAATATGTTCCAAGAAGAACTATACTCATGGAAGAACAACAAGATAAGGATTGCTATCATTATACAAGTGAGATAATACACATGAAAGGATACATCAAACAAATCATGTGGAAGCTATTACAAGATAAGCCGAAATCAGAATCAATCATGAAGAGACTTAGAAGAAGTCAACAATCAAGAGAAAATTGGAGAAATACTTATGAAGTTTCTTCATAAGACAATAAGATGGAAGTGTGGACTCTGTTAGACGGAGGGAGCCGATTATATATTGCAGAAGACAATAAGGATGCAGACGGAAGCGTGGACTCTGTTAAATGAAGGGAGTCGATTATATGCACTCATACATGAAGCAAGGATTAGGAGGGAGCTAATCCTATGATCCATTGAAGATGATGAAGTGTATATCCATGGTAGCAGCCATGAAAGACAGTATGTGTTCAGTTCAACCTCAAAAGAAGTCTTCTTCGAAGAGAAGCCTTAAAATATCCCCGGTTGTCCATCCACATCTGTGATCCTATGATGAAAGGAAGAAATGGAATATTTAAGGGCATGGAATCTATAAGAAACTCCATGGACCCAAGAGATTAAGAAAAACATGAGGAAGAACATGAAGATTCCAAGAAAGGAAGAGAAACTAGAACAACCAGTCATTGTATCCAGAATCACAAGATTACCAGCCTGATATGAACTCACTAAAAGCAATCAAATAGAGGAACTAAAAGATTGTGATGGAGAATAATGTATGAAAGACTTATGAGTGAAAGCATTGCGAGATCAAGGACCAGAGGTTCTCCCAGATGGAGGGAGAAGACTATGATGATTACTTGTTCCAGTAAACCAAACATACCTCTACATGAGTCTTTATATCATCTGCAATATCCATGGGTTGGAGTTCTACATCAGACGAATGCAAATAATTTTCTCCAGAGAAATTGAACAAAGAGCATATGAAGAGCAACCTCAAGGCTTTGAGGTATACCAGAAAGAGACCCTTATATGCAGATAAAAGAAGATAACTTGGTGGAGAACCTCCAATGCACAACAAAAGCGTGGTGAAGATTTTCTATAACAAAAATATTGTATCAAGATGATTACTCAGAAGATCAGATTTCATGATGACAGAAGAAGTGCCACATGGATATGTTCCAGGTTTCCAACAATGATATACTTTATTGATCAGAGCTACATGAAGCCTTCAAAGAAGACCAGTGTCCCAGACCGAAGTACATTTGAAATCAAGCATCACATTATCCATGATGAAATCCAGAAAGGAGAAAGTGGTTCTCCAGTACATATCTCCACAGATGAGTAGATAAACAAAAATTTTAATAAATCTTTTGTTCAAGATGAAAGAGTTTGCATACTCAAGCTGGAGCTCGTGGAGACGACTTCGTTATTGAAAAAGGAAGAGATGAATCCCATGTTGGGAGGGAGCACTGATGTATTATTGATTGATAGATATGATGGGAAGATTCTTTCCAGTTCGGAAAGTGGATTGAGATTTCTGACAGACAAACATTTTCTAGTTCGGAAAATGGTCTAGATTGTTGATGTACCATAGACAACGACTTCCCATTGTGGTTAACATGGAAAGTAGTTTAGGGAAGTCTCTCTTCTCGAGGGTTACTCATGAAGACTGGCCCGCCTCGCCGGACATCAACTTCCCATTGTGGTTAACATGGGGAGTGGTCCATTTTGGAGGTTGGTACAGGACAAACATTTCCTCTTGTGGTTAACATGGGAAATGGTCCGGACAATCATTCCTTAGGGAAGATTCATTCTCTCCAGGTTGCACTTTGTTTAGTGCTGGAGGAATGGCCCAGGGTGGGGAATGGTCTAGGTTTAGCAATTAGGGACATACATTCCTTAGGGCAGACTCATTCTCTCCAGGTTACACTTTGTTTAGTGTCGGAGGAATGGCCCAGGGTGGGGAATGGTCCAGGCTCAGAAATCAGGACAATTATTCTTCCTTGCTTGAGAAGAATAGTCCAGATAGCTCATCATTGATGTTTTACCTTCTGAGGGCAGATACTCTTCCAAGATCTCACATATGTGAGTGGAAGAATGGCCTAGATGATTCAGTTTATATCATAACATTGCTTCTATGCAGGTTGATATTAGATGATTGTTATGAAGATTATATGTCTCTAGATAGTAGATGTATACTACTGTGGTGGATGTGTTCCACTATTTGTGACTATACATCACTGATCAAGTACCTGTGTGCTACTTGGTGTGGTAGTGTACCACTGGATTGTAGTTGTGTACTACTACGAATAGACACAATTGTGTTCTATTGAATGATATTGTTTTGATTTCCTTGAAGACTATCAACAGTGTTGAAAATGATTATCAGCCATATGAATGATGAACAAAGATTTCCCAGACATAAAACGTTTCAAAACATTTACTCTTCTAGATTAGAAGAATGGCTCTTGTATCACTTTCTGGAGTGAGCATCATGTCTGATTACTTAGATAGAGTATGGTTTCGAGAGATGATGCAACTGATGACACTGATGATGATGATGGTGCTCATGTTCTAGTCATGATCTAGTCTATACAATTATGTTGATGCTACTGGGTGAATGGTATGTTTTGTGCTCAAGACCATTACCTATAATACCTCCCTATCTAGGAGGGAGTGCTGATATTATGGTAGCTGCGGGAGGTATTTACCTCCACGTGTAAACCTGACGAGGATAAAATACTCCGAGAAGCAAGAAGAAACCCTAATGAGTTGGCTAATAACCCTAGAAGACTTGTCGAATCAAGAAGATAATTTATATTAGGTTATTAGCCTCCAAGAGAAGAAGTTGACCAGAAGAAATAATATATACTGAACATACATATACCCAGAATGAGAAGTTGGCCTAGGCAGTTAGCCAGATTTACTATAAATACAGGAGGCCAGTCTTCATTCTGGCAGGCAGTCTTAGAATTGCAGAGCAACACTTGTGCGCATTGCAGTGCCCAGTTTTGTGCGCAAGTTTGGAGGAGAGTTTCCATTGCAGCTGCTGCAGCTAGCATATCACGTTTGGCTTGGACTATCTCTTGGTTATGGTTTGGACTATCTGACCATCTCTTGTTGGTGCACTATCTTTGGGAAAGGTGCGCTACCCTTTGTTTGGCTATCTAGCCTAGGGTTTGCTTCCAGAGTGATTCTCTGTCAAGGTTAAGGTGCTCGGAGGGTGGCTTTGGCCTATGGTTGGGTGACAATAGCGATATTGTCAATGGTAAAACAAGCACATTCATTCATATTCTAACAAATACCTAGGCCCAATTTCTCTTGAACCTAAGAAACTCCGAAGTGTGTCCTCTATGAATGCTGTGTGCATATTAAATTGAATGAAATGCACTCTAAGGTGAAGTGGAAACTTGATCAGCCTACTCTTAGACCAACCGTAGCCTACAATGTTGAAAAATTTCACTATCTCAGCACCTAGATAAATTATTGCCTTGTGTTTTTCCTTGTTGATAATTAAATTACAACACAGAGAATAAAATACAGTGGTTGGAAATAAATAAAACAACGAAAGCAATCTAGAAATGAAAATTTACACATGCACATGTAAATTCTACCTTTCAAATATGATTTTCATTAATAATGATTCCAAGCTTATAAGGGCTCCCTTACTGGGAAAATGGCCCACTGAGTAAAAATAAAAATACAACAAACCTAGAAACTTAGACCCTAAAGAAACCCTCTATTGATTTGTCCCTGATCTGCCTACTGGACACTAAGATCTGCAGTAGATCTGCATGTTGGTCCTCAGATCCACAAGAAATGCTTGCTAGACACTCAGATCTACATTGATCTGTCCAATGGTACCTTGATTCTGCACTAGATCTATCCACTTGTACCTCATATATGCTAGATTTGCATGCTGATACCTCAGATCTGCACTAGATCTATCCACTAATACCTCAAATCTGCACTAAATGTGTCAGTTGGTACCTTAGATCTGCTACATTTTCCTGATAGTACCTAATATTTTCTATATTTGTCTGTTGGTACCTCCGATCTGCACTAGATATTCTCATTGGTACCTCAGATCTGCACTAGATCTATCGGTTGACATTTCATATCTACTAGATCTGCCTATTGGTACCACAAATCTACTAGATATACTTGCTAATAAATCTGTCCTTCGATTTCAACTGTTGGGTTTTTTTATCCTTGTTGCACTACCCGCACTTCCCTCCTTTGAACTTGATCTCTAGATGAAATTCCTTCTTCACCTTTGTTGAGATAGCCTTGAATCACAGTCCTCCATAAGTCAAGCACTTGAGCAAAAGTCCTTCTGTGCTCTTGTCCTTGATCCCCTTGAGTCACAGTCCTTTGTGACTCAAGCACTTGAGCAAGAGTCATTCTTTTCTCTTCAAGTGGATGTCTTTCTCCTTCACCTAGCCTTGCTTTTATAATTTTGAGTTATGATCGAATCAAACATAACCCTAATCTCCAAAGTGATTAATAGTTTAGATTAGATCTCACCTCACTTGAGATCAATGGTTAAGATTCATTTAATTCACTAATGCTAATCAATTTAGCATTTCATTAAATTAAACTCACTTTAATTATAAAAAACACTTTACTTTAATAATTCCTTTAACTAAAGTAAATTACTGAGGTAGAAGGATTTGGAAGACTTCCACATGTCTAGACACTTAGACCTGTGCGAAAGTACCTATTCGATGCTACAAACATCAACACTCCCTCAGCGAGGAAGGTGCTTCTGGAAGAGCAACCTGAAACTGGTTGTCCCTCTGTTCTTAGTGCAATGTACCACACATCATGGCATTCCACCAAAATTGTTGGTCTGCTACTTCTTGAGCACTGGAAGACTTAGAATCAATGATGCTACTTAGGGATGATTTTAGAGGCTAAATTTCGCTCATGGGCTAATTTTCCATGTTTTTTCCAAAAAAAAGATTCGCTTTTCTAAAATTTATTAGCCCAAATTCTATAGAATAAAATTATCTTACCTTAAAAATAGCCCAAATTTTATAGAAGCTATATAAAATCCTTATAAATTTGAATATTTTTACAAAAATATCCCCAACATTTTATAGTTTGCATATTAAGTTTAGTAAGATTTGCCAAGGTTTTTACATTTTGAGATAAATTTCCATCCGTAAAATTATCCCTTTTAATTTGCTACTCATTAGTGCCACGAAGTTTGGAAAATTCCTTGGAGGCCTACTCTCCCTGAATATGCTCCTATGGCCCTCAACATGCTCATGAACATCCCTCAATGTCTACATGAATCATCTGGGTCTTCTGACATAAATGGAAGGGGCTAACTCCTCCTCCCCACTTGAAAGTTGACTCCCTATACCGGAAGCCTTTGAATGCCATTCTCCCTTTGGAGCCTTCTGCTCCTTGTTCTCTGCCACTAACCTCGGTCCACACACATATGAATGTATAAGATCCATTATTTCCTTAGACGTACTTTGTAAGGTACCAGATCTATTATATTAAGAAGAAAACATAAACACTACGAAAATACCAGCGAAACAACAAAATTGTTGAGAACCACAACCAAAATTGATACCTTTATTGATAGAAATAAATGCTCACTTGCCTCTTTGAGGGGGAGATCTCCAGTAGAGAAACACTCTAATACATTAATTCTCAAGACAAGGATTTCTCATGCCTCCTACTGTTATTTATACTAACTCTATCTTCTAAAGAACATTATAAAGGAAGATCTTTCTATTAGCGAAAGCTTCTATTAGGTCCTCTTACATTGACTTGTTCACATTTATTAAATAGGCCTTAGTAACTAATGCTAGCCTTTATTACATGGAAAATATATTATTCTACCTATGTGAGGGGTTAGGGAGGTTAGGTCCCTAACGTTCCCTCCCCCTCGAAGAACAACCTTGTCCTCAAGGCTTGAGATGAGGAAATTGTTGTAGAATGGTGGCCAACTACCAGGTGGCATCGTCTAGAGTTGTATCTTTCCATTGAACTAACAATTCCTTGATGGTTTACTGACAGAGATGACGCTTGCGCTAGTCCAAGACTACCTATGGTTGCAACCAAATGGAACCTTCTTCATCCAACTTGAGGAGACTGGTTTGAGTTTGGAAATTAGCTCCAATCATTGTCTTTAAGCATGAGACATGAAAAATAGGATGGAGATTAGAATGACTAGGCATAGCTAACCGACTGATAGGAAACAAGCCCCACTCGCCTGAGAATTGTATAAGGACCATAAAATTTGGGAGCAATTTTCTGACAATGTTCAACTTTGAGTGAAGTCTTCTTATAAGGTTGCAGATGAAGAAACACTTGGTCCCCTTCAACAAATTGATGTTCAAAATGACCTTGATCTACTTTTTGATTCATGTGATTTTGAGCCATGACCAAATTTTCTTTGAGGGTATGAAGAATGGCCTCTCGGACTACAATATTTTTGTCAACCTCTTGAACCTTCGAGACATCTGGCATGTATGAGAGAACAATGATGGATTTTATCTGTAGACTGCTTCAAAAGGAGTCATGTGAGTAGCTCTATGGTAAGATGTGTTGTACCATGATCCAGATTTATGAGAAGAAAGAAATGATACACAGATCTATAACATTAACACATAGATACAGTGAACAAAAACATAGATACAATGAAACTTAACTTCTATTCAATAAATAAATCTGTTGAAACTGTAAAATGCAGAATGAAACAATCTTGCTTGAATGGTGGTAGCTAATCTTGGAGAAGAGATGTGGCGGCTACGCACATTCTCCCGAGCACATTACAATGAGGCCTCTAGGAATTTTTAGCATCAAGAAGTAATAAAAAAACTCTAGATATCGAAAAACCTAACCCTATGATATGAAACACCAAAAGTCATGTGGGCCTCGATAGGGTAAGTTGGTATATCAACTTCCTGGGGTCGTAATTTTTGCACACGATCTCCGTTTTAGGCACACGATAGCCCATTGGAAAGGTATATCTGAGGAATACACATGTTTTGATCACACTTTGACTTCGCTTCCAATGTGACTGTTGCGAGCCCAAAAAATGTTGTCTAGGGCCTCAAAATGGCCCCAGAAGTTTAGGACCCGAAAAGATAGAAAAAAAACGGCCAAGATGAAAATTGTAACTACCAAGATGAAAAATGTATGTGAGCCAACTAGAATAGGTGGGTGGACATCGATATCTACCTGGATCAATCCTCCCCCCTTAGGAAGCAATGGTCTCCATTGCGTTGAGTTCCCCCATTAGATGAGAAAAATTCTATTGAATTTGGCCCTGGGTGAGCCACCTGCCTTGGTGCAGGAGCTTCCCTACATTAACAAAACGATAGATCTGAAGCTTCTGTTGGCGAGTGCCCTTGACCTGTGTATCCATGATCTGATTAGTGGATGCTTGTTCCATGCAGTTAGGTTTGAGCTATGTCAGTGTCAACTGCTCTGCTATCTCTGAGGTGTCTAATAATGGTGGAAAGTATGGCCGAAGGAGGTCCACATTAAACACTGGGTGCAATCCAAGGAAGGGGGGAATGTTGAGCTCAAAATCATTGTCACCCACATCCTTGGTGATGGTGTAAGGGACATAGCGGAGTGGACAGAGCTTCTAATGGGGTCCTGTAAGGCATTCTTTCTGCAAGTATAACCAAACTTTATCTCCCATCTGAAACTTGTGTGGCACCCGATGTTGATCATGGCACTGCTTGTACTTGGCATTGGACTTCTGCAAAATATCCTGCACTTGTTGGCAGATGTGTTGGATTTGTTCAATGAACTCGGTAGCTTTATTGCCTTCGGTTTGAGCATGGGACGATTTTCTTGTGTGGACGCAAGGGGTAGTGCAACATCCATGGGATACAAAGGTTGAAATCCCAACCCCACCTGAAAGGGGTTGTGTCCTGTTGAACTATGGATGGATTTTTTGTAACTATGTTGAACATAGGGAAGAATGTCATCCCATGTGCGTGGATGCTTGGAATTGTACATGCACAAGATATGCACGATCATCCTGTTGACGACCTCGGTTTGGACATCCATTTGGGAGTGGAAGGTAGTGGATTTGTTGAGCTTGGTGTCCAACCGTGACCAAATACTGGACCAAAATGTGTTGAAGAATTGATTGTCCCGATTTGAGACAATGGTTTGTGGTATCCCAAAATGTACCCACACTCGTTCGAAGAATATCTTTGAAGTGGCCTCCGCTGTGATGATCTTCTTGCAGAAGGCCATAATCGTCATCTTGGAAAATTGATCAACAACTACAAAAACATAGTCATTTCCCTACTTGGTTGAAGGAAGGCCCAACATGTACTCCATCGAGATGGATTCCTAGGGCCTATCGGGAGTAGGCAGAGGGGTGTACATGCCTTGTTTCTTGATGGTCGGTTTGGCAATGATGCATGTCGTGCAAGACCTGATATACTTGCTGACATCCCGTCGAAGTTTCGGCCAATAGAAATGTTGTTGTAGCACTGCCATTGTCTTTTCTTCGCTGAAGTGTCTCGCCACCCGACTGTAGTGAGCTTCCCAAATCAGCTTCACCCGCTTGCTTGATGGGACACATAGATGGCCTAGATGGCACAACAACCCGTCCTGAAGATGGAAATCAACGACAACTGTGTTTTTTCCCAACATATGGTAGGTAGTGGCGAAGCTAGGATCTCTCTCATAGATTTGGGACCATCCATAGGCCTCATGTCCACATGAGTGTAACACCGTGGTTAGTGCTACAACTAGAGGTCGGATGAGGCAGTCAACGACGTGGTTGGTGCTCCCCGTCTTATACTTGATGTTGAGATGGAACTGCTGCAAGTATGTGGACCACTTATGATGGTAGTCATTCTACAATTTTCCTTGTGTCTGCATGAACTGCAATGACTTATGATCAGTGTGGATCTTTGTCTCTTTCTTGAGAATGTAATGACTCCACGGGAGGCAGGCTTGTATAATGGAGTGCATTTCTTTGTCGTAAGTGGAGTACTTACGAATGGTATCTGATAGTGTCTCACTATGATAGGCCACATGATGTTCGTGTTGAGTGAGGACCACGTTGATAGCATAGTTTGAAGCATCTGTCTCCATCTCAAAAGGATGCTATAGGTCGGGTAATGAGAGCACTGGGGCTAAGCACAAGCATTGCTTCAAATCATCCAATGTTTTCTATTGCAACTATCCCCACGCTAAATTTTCCTTGCCACCACCCCTGGTCACTTGGACAAAGGCCCATGCAATGTGGGAGAATCCCAACACCAACCTGTGATTGAAATTGGAAAGGCCTAAGAAGCTCTGAAGCTCAGTGAGTGTGGTCAAGATTGGCTAGTCACAAATGACCTGGGACTTGGCTAGATCGACATGCACCCCATGCTCATCAACAATGTAGCCTAAGTACTGGACCATGTTCATGCCGAAGGAACATTTTTCCAAGTTTGCATATAGCTTGTGTTGTCGCAGAGTGTGCACAACCTGTTGAATATGTTGCAAGTGTTCCTCCCAACTCTTGTTAGATATGAGGATGTCATCCAAATACACCACCACAAAATAATTGGTGAAAGGATGCAAGATACCATCAATGATCCCCATGAAAGTTGTTGGGGCATTCGTCAAGCCAAAGGGCATGACCAACAATTCAAAAATTCCTTCTTTGGATTTGAATTCAGTCTTCCATACATTGATTTGCTCTATTGGTACCTAGTGGTAGCCGAACTTCAGATCAATTTTACTGAAGTATTTGTCCCCCTTGAGTTGGTCAAGGAGATCGTCACTTTAGGGAATTGGGTACTGGTTCTAGATTGAGATTTTATTTAGGTCTCGATGATCAATGTTGAATCGCCAGGTTCCGTATTTCTTTTGCACAAGCACGATTTGGCTTCCATGAAGTGATGAGATTGGTCGGATGTGCCTCTTTTCGAGCATGTCTTGGATATGGAAATTGATTTTCTCATTTTCTGACAGAGAGCGACGATAAACTGACCCATTTGGTAGCTGTGCGTTGGGGGTCAGATCAATTGAATGCTTGACCTGACACTGTAGAAGTACGCTAGTGGGAGAGGAGAATATGTCTTTTTATTCTTCCACGAACTTATCCACTTACTTCTTCTACGTGGAGAGATCTTCTATAGAGGCCATGGATGTGGTTGCAACCTTCCACTCACTTTGAGCATAAATCACAAAGAAGACAAATTTCCTGGTCTGAGAGATGACATTTCTGTATTGCTTGTCAAAGACCAAGGAAATGGAAGTAGGTGTGACTACCTCTGGTATCCTATATAATTCCTGTCCAAATTAATAATAAGACTATGAGGCCTATACTCATATACAACATGACGTTTCCATAAATAAGGTTGGCCCAAAATAACATCACCAACTTCAAGGGGGGAGACATCACACAATACCTCATCTTTGAAGGGCTTCATTTCGTAGGGTAGGAGACACTGTTGGATGACATGGAGATCGCTCCCTTGGTGGAGCCATCTGATGGTGTACATATGTGGGTGCGGTGTTGTCGGTAGAGCCAACCGCTTGACGACCTCCGCTGAGATGAGTTTCTTCTGGCTACCGCTATCAATGATGAAGTGTAGCGGAGTACCCTTTACCCAAATCTGTGATTGAAAGAGGCGCTCACTTTCCTCTGGTTCATCAGGTTCACTAGGATGGATCTTGGTGGTGGCAATGGTGGCACTGGGTTCTGCATCAATGATCCATATCCATTTTTCTAATTATGACTCAAAGTCAGAACCCACATCTGATTCATAGGCTTTCACCTCGGCAACCATTGACTTCTTTGAGCGACAATCGACGATGTTATTCCAAGGGCTCTTATGGAACTCACACCACTTCCCAATTTCTTTCTTTGTATTCATATTGTCCTTCTTTATTTGTGGCTTAGATTGGTTGACCTAAGGGTATCCATCCTTGCTTTGTCCTTTGTTTTGTGGGTTGGGGATGCCTTTGTCCTGCTTCTTCTATGAGGTGTTCGCAGACCCAAATTGCCGTGTCTTTTGTTTAATCTTCTGCTTGATTTTGACAACATATCGATAGGCCACACCCAAGGACGAGATTTCCAAAAACTCCATTTCTATTTGGATGTTTCTATGCATCCCACCGTGGTACTTGAGCACCAGTTGTCGCTGAGAGTCTTTGATACCCAACTTGGTACACAAGGTGTGGAAGACATTGGTGAACTCTGGCATGGTTTGGTCTCTTTCTTGCTACAGTGTGGTCCATCTTGTATATAAGTCGTCATAACTTCCAATAGGGTAGTATTTTTCATTAATAATATCCTTGAAAGAACCCCAGCTGGGTGCGAGTGCAAATAATGGAGATTCCTCTTTTGCCTTTTTCTCACAGAAAGTCTCCCACCAATATTTGATATGGGGGGTGAATTTAAGGAGCACAAATGTAATATTTTCTCTATTGGAAAAGTTATGGATAGAAAAATACCCTTCTAGGAGGTTTAACCATATGTCTACAACATCTTCATCTATCTGACCTTCAAATATAGGAATACCAAAATTGATTTGTACCTTGAAGGGGGTGGCACCTTTGCTCGAGGAAGATGCATCGCCTGTTGGAAATCGTAGAAGGATTTGTGAAAAATTAGCCATCATTTTGTTCCTTTGTTGTGCGACGAATTCCTTGAGCAACAATTTGAAGGGATCTCCTGCCCCATCGTCTCTCTTTTCTTCGCCCATGGGCGGTCATCAGCTTCGGTGAGGCCGATCTTGCAAAGGCTCAATTGGTTCGAGTCCCAACTGCTTATACCCTGACCTCATTGGGGACATGCACATAGAAAAAATGAAGAGTATATTTCTTTGATACAACTGATCCAGATTTATGAGTGGAACAAAATGATACACAAATCTATAAAATTAAAGAAGAGATAAAGTGAACAATAACAAAGATATAATGAAACTTAACTTCTATTCAATAAAGAAATCTGTTGAAATTGTAAAATGCATAATGAAACAATCTTGCTTGAATGGTGGTATCTAATCTTAATTGAGAAGGATGTGGCGGCTATGCGCATTCGCTTGAGCACATTACAATGAGGCCTCCAGGTCTTTTTAGCATCAAGAAGTAATTAGAAAACCCTAGACATCCAAAACCCTAACCCTAGAAGATGAAGCACCAAAATTCATGTGGGCCCCGATGGGGTTAATTGGTACATCAACTTCCTGGGGTCATAACATTTGCATACGATCTTCGTTTTAGGTGCACGATAGCCCGTTGGAAATATTCTACAAGTTGGGTAATGAGAGCACCGAGGTTGAGCACAAGTGTTAATTCAAATCGTTAATTGCTTTATGTTGCGACTAGCCCCACACGAAAGTTGCCTTGCCACCACCCCTGGTCACTTGGCCAAGGGCCCATGCAATGTGGGAGAATCCCAACGTGAACCTGTGATATAAATTTACAAGGTCTAAGAAGCTACGAAGCTCAGTGAGTGTGGTCAGGGTTGGCCCGTCACGAATGACTTGGATCTTGGATAGATCAACATCCACCCCATGCTCATCAACAATGTAGCCTAGGTATTGGACCCTTTTCATGCCGAAGGAGCATTTTTCCAATTTTGCATATAGCTTGTGTTGCCTCTGAGTGTGCAGAACCTGTTGGATATGCTATAAGTGTTCCTCCCAACTCTTGTTGAAGATGAGGATGTCATACAAATACACCACCACAAAATAATTTTTGAAAGGCAACAATATATCGTCCATCATCCTCATGAAAGTTGTTGGGGCATTCGTCAAGCCAAAGGGCATGACCAACCATTCAAAAATACCTTCTTTGGACTTGAAGGAATTCTTCCATACATTATTATGCTCTATTGGGACTTGGTGGTAGTCGGACATTGGATCAATCTTACTAAAGTATTTGGCCCTCTTGAGCTGGTCAAGGAGATCCAATTCAGGGAATTGGGTACCAATTCTCGACTATGATTTTATCCTAGGTTATGGTAATCAATGCAGAGTCTCCAGGTCCCATATTTCTTTTGCACAAGCACGATTAGGCTTCCACAAGGTGATGAGATTAGTTGGATGTGCCTCTTTTCGAGCAAATCTTGGACATGGTGCTTGATTTTCTCATTTTCTGACAGAGAATGGCGATAGATTGGCCCATTGGGTAGCGGTGTGCCGGGGTCAGATTGATTGGATGCTTGACTTGACAGTGGAGAGGTACGCTAGTGGGTGAGGAGAAAATGTCTTTGTATTCTTCTACGACCTTATCCTTGTTCTTCTACTGGATGGAGAGACCTGCTGCAGAGGCCATGGATGTGGATACAACCTTTTGTTCACTTTGAGCACAAATAAAAATGAAGACAAACTTCCTGGTTTGAGAGATGACCTTCCTACATTGCTTGGCAAAGATCAAGGAAATGGAAATAGGTGGGACTACCTCGGGTATCCTATACAATTTCCTGTCCAAAGTAATAATAAGACTATGAGGCCTAGAATCATATACAACATGATGTTTCCATAAATAAGGTTGACCCAAAATAAAATAAAAAACTTCAATGGGGGCGACGTCACACAATACCTCATCTTTGAAGGGCTTGATGCCGTAGGGAAGGAGACACTTTTTCCTGACGCATAGATCACTCCCTTGGTGGATCCATTCAGTGGTGCTTGAATGTGGGTGCAGTGTTGTCAGCAGAGCCAACTATTTGATGAACTACGTTGAGATGAGTTTCTTCTAGCTACTGTTATCAACGATGAAGTGCAACAGAGTACCCTTCACCCACATCTGTGAATGACAAAGGTGCTCACCTTCCTCTGGTTCATCAGGTTCACCAGGTTGGATATTGGTGGTGGCAATGGTGGCACTCGGTTCTGCATTAATGATCTATCTCCATTTTTCTATTTCTGACTTAGAGTCAGAACCCACATCTGATTCAAAAACTTTCACCTCGACCACCAATGTCTGTTTTGAGCAGTAATCAGCGGTGTTATGTCAGGGGATCTTATGGAATTCACAACACTTCCTAGTTTCTTTCTTTGTCTTCCTATTGTCCTTCTTTGTTTATGGCTTAGAATTTTTGTCCCGAGGTTGTCCATCCTTGCTCTTTCCTTTGTTATGCGGGTTGGGGATGCCTTTGCCCCGCTTCTATTGTAAGGGGTTTATAGACCCAAACTGTCGCGTCTTTTGTTTAACCTTCTGCTTGATTTTGACAACATATCGTTAGGTCGCGCCCAAGGACTAGATGTACAAAAACTCAATTTTTGTCTGGATGTATCTATGCATATCGTCGCGGTACTTGAGTACCATATGTTTCTCAGAGTCGTTGATACCCAACTTGGTGCACAAGGTATGGAATACATTGGTGAACTTTGGCACTGTTTGGTCCCTTTCTTTCCATTGTGTGGTCCATCTTGTATATAAGTTGTCATAACTTCCAACATGGTAGTATTGTTCCTTAATAACATCCTCAAAGAATCCCATGTGGGTGCAACTGCAAATAATGGAGATTCCTCTAATTTCGTTTGCTCACAGAAAGTCTCTCACCAATATTTGACATGGGGGACGACCTTAAGGATCGCAAATGTAATCTTTTTTCTATCGGAAAAGTTATGGATAGAAAAATACCCTTCTAGGAGGTTTAACCATCTATCTACAACATTTGCATATATCTGACCTTCAAATATAGGAATATCAAAATTAATCTATACCTTGAATGGGGTGTCTCCTCTACTCGAGGAACATGTGTCGCCTATTGGGAGTCGTCGAAGGATTTGCACAAAATTATCCATCATCTCGTTCCTTTGCCGCATGATGGATTTCTCGAGAAATAGTTTGAAGGGATATCCTACCCCATCGTCTCTCTTTTCTTCCCCATTGGGCGACCGTTTGGTTCGGCGAAGCCGATCTTGCAAAGGCTCAACTGGTTCGAGTTCCAACTGCTTATACATTGACCTCATTGGAGACATGCATAGAGAAACAAATGAAGAGTAGACCGCTATGATACCATTGATCCAGATTTATGAGCGGAATGAAATGATACACAAATATATAACATTAACACAAAGATACAATGAACAATAACATAGATACAGTGAAACTTAACTTCTATTCAATAAATAAATCTACTAAAACCGTAAAATCCAAAATGAAACAATCTTTCTCGAATGGTGGTAGCTAATCTTTGAGAAGAGATGTGGTGGCTACACACATTCGCCTGAGAACATTACAATGAGGCCTCGATGCCATTTTAGCACCAAGAAGTAATAAGAAAACCCTAAACATCCAAAAACCTAACCCTAGGAGATGAAGCGTCAAAATTCATGTGGGTCCCGATGGGGTAAGTTGGTACATCAACTTCCTGGGGTTGTAACTTTTGCATACGATATCTGTTTTAGGCACGTGATAGCCCATTGGAAATTTATATCCAAGGAATATACATGTTTCCATCATGCTCTGACTATGTTGACAGTGTGATTGTGGCGAGCGCAAAAATTTTTTTTTGGGGCCTCAAAGTGGCCCCAAAAATTTAGGACCCGAAAATCTAGAACAAAACTGCCAAGATGAAAATTGTAACTACCAAGATGAAAACTGTATGTGAGCCAACTGGAAGAGGTGGGTGGCCATTGATATCCACTTGGATCATACCACCATTCAACTAGGGGTAACCACTGAGCCCACTGGTTTTGTCTGTCAGATGCAAAACACCGCAAATATGCTTCCAAACACTTGTTTACAACTTTAGTTTGGCCATCAATTTGGGTATGATAGGTTGTACTGAGATGCAATTGGGTGCCCTGGAGCCTAAACAATTCTTGCCAAAAATTGTTGGTGAAAGTTGGATCTCGGTCGGAGACAATAGAATGAGGCATGCCATGAAGTTTGAAGATATTACCCATGAAAATTTAAGCCATTGTGGATGCGGTGAATGGTGGTTGAAGATCACATAAATGAGCATATTTTGAAAGGTGATAAACTACCACCATGATGACTGACTTATTGCCCAATTTTAGTAAGCCAATAATGAAATCCATAAAAATATCCCTCCAAATAGCAGGGGGAATCATAAGCGTTGGAGTGTCCCTGGAGCTTTGACTATTTCTCCTTTTTTTCATTTACAGACATCACATTCACCCACAAAGGTGTGAACATCCTATTTCATACCATCCCAAAGAAAGGAACATTTGACCTGTTCATAGGTTTTGGTAAACCATGAATGCCTAGTTGTGGGTGGAGCATGAAGCTCAAAAAGCACCACGGATTTAAGTTGTGACTATTCACTTAAATACAAACGACCTTTATAGTGAAGCTCTTTATTGTGCCAAGAGTACCCTAGAGAAGCTGGAGAATGGTGTTGCAATTGTTCAATCAGACAAGAAATTTTGGGTTCTTCTAGCCATTCTTGGCAAACAACTTGGAGCCAATCTGGTACAATGAAGGAGAGGGAAAATAAGGACCCTTCTTCTTCATACTTCCTGGAAAGAGCATCAACCACCACATTTTACTTTCCCTTCTTGTAAATGATCTCATAATCATATCCGAATAGCTCGGTCACCCATTTTTTTTTTGCTTTGGGGATGAAATTCGTTGTTCCATAAAATACTTGAGGCTCTGATGATCAGTTTTAATCTGGAAGTGTTGCCCCAATAGATAAGGATGCTAGAGATCCATGGCATGCAGAATAGCCAAAATTTCCTTTTCATAGATTGATTGTCCCAAATGTATATCCAAAAGTTGATTTCTAGTGAAGGCAAAGGCCTGCCATCTTGCATGAGGACTACCCTAATTTATTTCCATGAAGCATCACATTCTAGGACAAAAGTCTTTGTGAAGTCAACAAGTGTCAGGACAAGAGTCACACACATAACTTATTTCAAGGTGTGGAAGGATTGATCAGTGGTTGGAGTCCAACTGAAATCATTCTTTTTAAGGAGAGTGGTGAGAGGTGTTGCAATTTTTCCATAATTATGAACAAACTTGTGATAATATCCTGTTAAACCCATAAAACCATGCAATATCTTAAGAGTTTTAGGGTGAGGCCAATCCTTCATAGCTTCAATTTTCTTAGGATCCACCCGCACACCATCCTTACCGATAATAGGAGCCAAATACTCCACTTCTGAGGCTCCAAAGGAACATTTAGATTGTTTGAGTAAAAGTTGGTGCTGAGAGACTAGACAAAGAACTTGATCCACATGAGCGATATGGGTAGTCCAAGTTTTACTATATATGAGAATATCATCAAAGAAAACTAAGACAAAAATACGGAGAAAAGGATGGAAGACATGATTCATGATACTTTGGAAAGTGGAGGGAGAATTACACAAACCAAAGGGCATTACCAATAACTCATAGTGACCCTCATGAGTTCTAAATGCAGTCTTGGGAATGTATTCCTCTTTCATACAGATCTTGTGGTAGCTAGAATGGAGATCAACTATTTTGGTGAAGTATTGAGCACCACTCAATTCATCCAAGAGGTCATCAATGAAAGGAATGGGAAATTTGTTTTTGATGGTGAGTTTGTTGAGGGCGTGAAAATAAAGACACATGCACCAAGTGCCTTCTTTCTTGAGTACCATGACCATAGTAGAAGAGTAGGGGTTGGTACTAGGACATATAACAGTCACTACAAGCAATTCTCGAACAATTTTCTAAATTTCATTCTTCTAGGCAAATGGATGACGAAAAGGGAGAACATTGGGAGGAACACTGCCTGGTATGAGAGGAATGGAATGATCATGGATGCCATAGGAAGGAGGAAGTCCCTGGGGAGTGGAAAAAATAGCTTGGAGTCAAGAGAATATATATTGGAGTTCAATATGCATAAAGGGTGTCTCAACGACATGAATGGAGTGGAGTTGGGAAATAATTCTAGAATGAACCTTTTTGAGGAGCTTTTCCAATTGATGGGAACTGATAATCTTAGTGGATCCTACTATGATGTCTTGGAACTTATACTGTTGTCCCTCTTGTTGGAATTGCATGGTTAATTCCTTAAAATCCATGAGAATGGGGCCGAGAGTGTGTAACCATTCTGCACTAAGCACAATGTCACAATTGCCCATGTTAATGGAAAGCATATGATATTTCAAGTGATACTAACCAATTTGGAGCCACACATTTTCACAATGTCCCCCACATTTCATGGAACTGCCATTGGCAATCATGATTTGAAATTTATTGACTGCACATATATAGAAATTGATTTCTTGGGCAATGTGGTGATTAGTAAAATTATGGGTGTTGCCACTATCAACTAGGATGATGACTTTCCTATTCTCAATGTAACCAATTAACTTGAGGGTTTGGGGAGCAGAGAAGCTAATGAGGGCATTTAGTGAAATCATCAGTTCAACTTCTGGTGGATTAGAGGGTGGAGTCAGATCAACTAGTGGTGATAGCTCGACCATAGGTGAAACATCTACCTCCTCTTCAAAAACATCATCATACATGGCCATAAAAATATTATGTTCCTTACACTTGTGCCTTGGAAAATATTTGTCATCACAATTATAGTAAATATCTTGAGTTGGCGTTTAACGATTTCGGCCCAAATTAATTTTTGGATCTTGAGGGGAGTTGTAGGAGGAGTGGGATTAGTGGGTTTAGGGTGAGGAAGAAATGAGTTTTTTTTGTTCTGGGAGGAGACRATGTATTGTGCTTCCTTAGCTCAGTTAGTAGCTTCCAACCAAGTATGGGAGCATGCCATTAGGACGTGAGCACAAATTTCATATTTTAGGGCACTGATAAAGCATTCCCTAAAGAAGGCATCTGACATGCCCTCCATTCTAAAKGTCAAGTTCTCAAGTGAGGTGATGGATTCTTGCACTATCCCAGACTGTCTCAACTTGGTTAAACGACCTAAGTGGTGGGTGTTAGAGTCAAAGCGTTCATAAAGCTCTGAAACAAACAATGTCCAAGCAACATACCATTGGCATGACTTTCTACGCCTTTTCTACCATTTCTACCATTTAAATCCATATGGAGAATACCGTAACAAAGTTTGGAAAACTCATTAGTAATTCCATGCAAAGAGAAATAATGTTCCATTTGAGCGACCCATCCTGTGGGATTCGAGCCATCAAATTTGTTCACCTCAATTCTGGGAAGGTGTAGGTCTCGAGGAAGGTGATTGGAATCAAAACCTTGGAAATGGGAAGAGTTAGCGTCTTCATGATAGGAATGTTGTTCATAAGAGGTAGGGTTCAAGGAGCGTCTCATCAATTGGTCGAGTGTGCCTTTGATGTCTTTGATGGTGGCACATTGGTCATGGAGAATCTAAATGGAGGAATTGAGCTTGATAATGTTTGAATTCGGAGTCTTTATGTCCTCCTTGTTCTAGATGTTGTCAATAGTCAAGGTATTGATTTCTTGGGTGCAGGTATTGGCCATTTGGGCAGAGGAAAAAATGGGTAGGAGGGTCCACATTGAAAAATAAATTACAAGTGAGGGGTATCACGACAGACGAGAAAAAGAGAGAAATCAAATGGGGTAGGTGGAGAATAAGGGTTCCAGGAAGGGTAGGTGGGACAATAGAGAAAAATGCCGAGAAATGATATGTACCATGATGATTGGGGCGAAAAGAGAAATCCAATGGGATAGGTCCCAAATAAGGGTGCTGGGAAGGGGGTCAGGTCCACGAGAAAAAAAAGTTAAAAATGATAGGTACCACGAAAATCAGGGTGAAGAGAGGAATCCAATAGAATAGTTCCTGAATAACGGTGTCGACGAGACCATTATGTTATATTTTTTTACTTCTATAGAGTTATACTCTGGCTTGAAGAATACTGCAGTGACAACTTGCCCAAATTGTTAACATGAAAATTGTGTAGGAATGCAGAATGCATGAGGCAGGGTTGTGTGTCAATCGATCTCTGCTTTTCTTTTTCTTTTTTGTCCTTTTCTCAAGGGTTAGGGTTTTCAGGGTTCCTAAAGACAAGGGTTTACCCTGTGTTATAACTCTTTGATATACGTGAAGGGTTGAATAATAGTACTTGGCCCAATATCCTAGGGCACCAACTAAGGAGGCTCGACTGTACCCTTAGTGGTACTACCTGATTACCTGGGTACTAGAGAGTATCTTCTCGAGTTTTTTTCTTGGTGTCACTATAGTAGTTAGGTGACCAATCAAATGATCTAGAGTTGGTTTCAGGAGACGTAGGGGAATCCCGATATACTTTCTGTTACAAGGGAGTGATGACCGTGTACATAATCTTTCTGATGTGGTACTACTCGAGGGGTACCAACATGGGTTACATCGGTTTCCAACAAGGTGAAACATTTGTTTCTATACAATGTTGTGAAACCATTTGTATTTCCTACGTGTAGTGTTTCCCACCGTAGTTTTACCCGCTAAGCAACATATCTTTGTGCTTTAAAGACGTCGACATTACACGTCTTTACCCTGGAAAAAATTCCCACAGTTTTTACAGAGGAAAGTGCTCTGATACCACTTGTTAGGTACCAGATCTATTATATTGAGCAAAAAACATAAGCACTACATAAAATACTTGTGGAACAACAAAATTGTAGAGAACCACAACCAAAATTGATACCTTTATTGATAGAAAGCAATGTTCACTTGCCTCTTCGAGGGGGAAACCTATAACAGAGCATCACTATTACAATAATTCTCAAGACAAGGCTTTCTCATGCCTCCTACTCTTATTTATACTAATTATATCTTATAAATGACATTCTAAAGGAAGATCTTTCTAGAAGTGGAAGCTTCTATTAGGTCTTATTACATTGATTTGTTCACATTTATTAAATAGGTATTATTAACTAATGTCCACTTTTATTACATGGAAAATATATTGTTCTACCTACATGAGGGGTTAGGGAGGTTAGGTCCCTAACATACTCTCACTGCTTGGAAAAACAACCTTGGTATTCTTTCCAAGTGCACCCTCTACACACGCCCTGCTGCTCAAAACTGAAATCTAGGAGACCAATGACAATCTCCCTCATAATTGACAACACCCTCTAATGTAGGTGTCCCATCCTCCTATTCCATAGTTCATATAGGTTGTCACTGTCATGTATCAAGGCTTGAACAAGATTTCCCTTCTACCTGTATACATTTCCCTCTCTAACCTCAATGCTCATTGTTGTGTTAGGCCTAAATCTCTCTAAATGTATGTGTACTTTCCCTTTCTTGAACATGAAAGCAAAACGAATGTTCTCCATAATTGAGACTCAGAGAAAATTCTTCTTCAATCTTGGTACATATAGCACATTCCGGGCCTCCAACGAACCTCATGAATCAAGTTGGAATAAGATTGTTCCCTCTCTCTTCACCGCATACTTGGCATCATTACTAAGCTCCACATGGATCATTGAGTCCTTCTCCATTAGACTGTTGAATAGCTCCCGTGCTTCTGTCATATTTTATGTCCACTAAGAAGAGAAAAATACATCCAACACCTGCAACGTAGTGCTACTGCCCTTTCTATACATCCCCATACCGACAACCTATACGATTTGTACGTGCACAGTACAATATGTAAAACATGTATGTACGTACCCTAGACCACCTATTCAATGCATATGTACGTGACCTGAACTGAGTGCTTAGCACGTACAATGCTGCTCCATAGCTATGATCTTCTACTTAGATCCTTCCATATCTATCCTTATTATCAGATATGTCTGTTGCTTCCCACTTGCTTCTCTTCTCCTTTGGATTGAGTTGATATATGGATGAAGATCCTTTATCACCCTTACTGATATATCCTTGAGAAAAAGTCCTTCTTTTCTCTCTCTATGAGTCACTAATTCCAATAGATATGTTACTATTGTATGTGTTATCCCTTGAGCCGATCTCTAGATGAAATTCCTTCTTCACCCTTGAAGAGATCCTCTTGAGTCACAGTCCTTCGTGTCCTAGGAACTCAAGGTCTCTTGAGAAAAAGTCCTTTTTTTCTCTTTCTTGAGCTGTGTTTGAAATTTATCTCCCTCTCAGAGTGCAAGCGCTGATACCATGTTGAAAAATATTAGTATCCCAACACCTAGATAAATTACTACCTTGTGTTTTTGCTTGTCGATAATTAAATTACAACACAAAATAAAATATATTGGTTGGAAATAAATAAAACAGTGGAAACAATATGGAAACCAAACTTCAGACATGCACCCATAAAATTTTCCCTTTGTTGGCACCCAAATTTTTGGGTTAATTTCGTGTACACACAAACACAATTGTGCATGCTCATGCCGCGTTTTGTGTGTTCTCATTCCAAGTTTTGTGCGCACCCATGCTAGTTTTGTGCACGACTAAGTCAATGTGTGGATAATGAAAAGTAGTGCACTCCGAAATAAGTTTTGGTATTGCGCGCCAAATCCAAGATATGAAATATGTGCGTCGGTCCAAGTTTTTTAGTAGCACCAGAAATTAAGAAGCCACACGTTGGAATAAAGAAAGGAATCGTCGAGAAATATTCTCTAATGATTAAGGCCAACAACACAAGGGAACGTGGAGTTGAAAAAAGATGAGCCGGCGAGGCAGTTAAGATTGCCCTGATTCTAGAAGGCTATGTGGAATACAGGTAGGTACTAGAAGCACATGAGACAGTTTGTCAGTAGAGCGAGTGGAGTAGAGAAGAAAGAGACAAAGTTCCCAAGTAGATAAATATATAAAAAGAAGAAACAACATCGGAAATGGAGTTATATGGTGAGAGAGTTAGACACTCATGTAGAAGATTCATTGAGTGTTGTGTGTCGACGCTGACTCTGAGCCTTTGTAATTATGTAATGCTTATGAATATAAGTCTGAGTTTTTCATATGTCTGAGGTTTATAAGGATGCACATGACATAGTATGTTGTAAGTTTGGGGAATTATCTAAAGAGGAAATGAGGCTCTATTGTTGTTGAATATAGTTTGCTTAATGTATGCTTGCGTTCTATGGAATGTGAGGAATAATAAAACTACAATAGTTCTAATCTATCATGTGTCAATCATATGTTATTTGGAAATGCGTGTGTATTGTTTTACTTGTTGATTAATAGTAAGTTGATGTTAATAGAGTGCATGAATTCCATCCCCAATGGATCCTTGGGTATTTATCCCTTCATCCCTATCACAAGACCGAATGGTCTCTACGATCCTCATTACATCTTGAATGAGACCTTCTTCAGCCTTGGCTGAAGATTGATATGTCAATGCTTTGGGGTTTTTGTTGGTTGACTCTAGACAAAACCTGGGTCTAAACTCCCCAACGTTAATAAAGATGCGCGCAAGCGTGAAACAACACCCAACAAATGGTTCTATTGTCGAGACCTGAAAGTATTGTAGGGAATGATGAAGGAAAGATATGAGGTGGTATATGTCTCAGGAGGAAATTCAACACTGGCTAACCGCAAAAGAGCATGAGTTTTCCCTGCGAGAAACTTAGGGTCTGAGAGTGACTGTGGAGAGATGGAAAGATAAATATCTTTATACTGATATGCATGCGACGTTCTTTGTTGAATTCCCCTGTTTGTTGTATGAATGGTTGAAAAAGAAAACTGCTACCAATTCTACTATGCGGCCATTAGAACTAGTGGTTTGGGATTAAGCGAAGCTTGATAGATTGAAGGTTTTGGAAAATAAGTGGACTCAGGCCATTGAATTTTGGTTTGATTGAGTAAAATAGAGATATATTGAATTTTTTGTGGAATACATTGATTCTTTAGCGATGCTGAAAGAAAGTTCATAGAAGGTATGAGGAAATGAATGCTAGAAGAGATTCCACTTTGGATAAAGATGTTGTTCCTAGAGAAAGGGATGATGGGCATGGAGCCCGACATAATGTATAAGTAAACTCCCATAGCTCTTGAGGGGGGTTGCAAGGAGGGGGGAAAATGAGAGAGGGAATGGATCTGTTGAGGGGGATCCATAAATTATTGAGATGAGTTGAGGAATAAGATGGACCTAGAAGAGTAGAGAAGAGAGAGAGCCGAGAGATTCAAAAGAAGAGTCGAGCTAATAAGGAAAGATGAGGAGAGAGGTGAAAAATAGAGAGCAAGGGGTGCACGACTAGGGATCATGTCTGGGATGAAGAGAAAATAGACCACACCAGGAGGAAGTGCAGAAGAAGGCACTGTGACAGAGTTGAGCACATGCGTAGATAGGCCTATGAAGAGGCGCGATGTTGAGAGTAGGTTGTCCAGTGGGGATACCAATAATGGTAGTAGTAGTAGTGGTCCTAGGGGCCTAGGTGACAATGTCCAAACCCCTTGTCTATTACAAAATGCTGCAACCTAGGAAGAAGACGAGTCATAGAGTAGAGGCACATGAGAAGAAGAGGAAGACGAAGGATCCCCTAGTGGTGGAGGAGAATAATTGGTTATTATAGATGGTCTTGTGTGACTGTAAGTAGGTAAATCTATGGGTCCCCTCACAAGAAATGTCAGAATAATATGGACTTACCCCCCATTTGAACCAACCCCCTTGCACATTTGTAATTAAGAAGAAAGAATAATAGATAATGAAGCGATTGGAGTAGGAGAAAGAGTAGAAGAAGACATAAGAGAAGAGGCGAGTGAAGAAGGCGAAACCAATGCCACTTCACCAAAAGGGGTATCTGTAGCAAGGAGTGTGACAACCAACAATCATATTAGAGGAGTTCGTTTGAGAGTGACGATGGTAAATCAGGATAGCACCCTGAGGCTCCTCGTGTTCCATGTAACGGGTAAAGATGATTCAGAGAAACATTGGTTCACGTGCAAAGCAATATGGTCTATGAAGATGATCACATACAAAGAAACAAAGATTGTGCAACTAGAAACTGCATTCAAAGACAAAGCCTTGACATGGTATATGATGTACAAGGCCATTGTGCCGACGAGACAATTGAGGTCTCTGATGGAGATAAAAAAGGATTTATTGAAGGAATTTCAAAATCTCAAGTCTGAATCTCAGTGTATTACTGGGATCAAGGAGATTAAGCAACAACAAGGATAAACCATGTGGGATTATGACTAGCGGTTCAAAATTTTATTGGATAGGTTGACGTTCCAAATCCAGGATGTGCAACATCGAGAGTGGTTTATTGCGAGGTTTCTTCCCCATATCCGAGTCTCACTCACCCAGCAGAAGGTGACGACTCAAGCGGAGGTGGTAGAAATTGTAATGCACCTAAAATATACGCCAGGAGGGGAAGATACATTGACATGATTGGCAGAGGTGTAGTCGCAACTGGCCAGCCTGATGATGTAGTTGCAATATATGGCAAAAGAGAAAGTTGTGTGCAAGCATGTTTGGTGCACCACATGTTGCACTAAGGGGCATCGTAGGAACGAATGCTTTGTACTTCTGAATTATGTGGCCATGGGCGCGCCGAGTTCATTCCCAACTAGATAGATGGAATAGTGTGAGATATGATGACAGTGGGTCCATGTCCCACCCCACTACCCAACTTTGCAGAAGTATCAAAAGACACACCATACTCATCTCTGTAAGTTCTATAAATCCGTGGGGCATGATGTCAATAATTGTCAGTCACCTTAGCTAATGCAAGACAATACCCACAATGCATTAAGGTTACATGAATAACATTCAGGGTACATTAAGGAGCATCATCTTGAAGAGTTGAAGCACACAACATGCGAAGAAGCATTGCATGAATTAGGTCATGAGACAAATACAGATGATCAAGTAAGTAATTTCTTACATTACTATTTGAGACTGCTCAATGATCCTAATGATGCAAAGAAGTTGACGTAGATGATAACAACTTGTATGGGGAAGGAGCTGACGGAGAGGAATATATCAAATCCCTTATCATAAAAATATATGTGCCTAGTTAGTAAGAAAAAGCGCATGGGGCACGAATTCAAGATGACAACAGATCTTGGTGGCTATGGCATGGATGGAGTCATGTTGGACCTATGTTCTTATGTGAATATTATACCAAATAAGTCCCGGTAGATGATGGGTAAACCATAATTGGTCTGGTTTCCCATCCAACTGCAGTTGGAAAACCAATACAAGATCTACCCCATAGGTTGATTGGAGCAGGTGGAAGCAAATATAGAAGGGGAAAACACAAAGGGTGACTTTGAGGTCATAGAGATTATGGATGACTCTGACCCATACCCTACACTATTGGGAAATGACTGGGAATTTTCCAATAATGCAGTACTGAATTTAAAGAAGAGGAAAATGTCCTTTGAAACTGATACCCTGCACATGGTCACACCTCTGGATCTATATGAAGGAGACATATACAATGAGACAATGGATGAGGATGCACAAATATTGACTATTGAAAACATATATAAGATCACTGGGAGCAGGGAAGATTAGATCAACCCCACCGTAGATGGAGAATTAAGTTGGAGAAGTGTCAAGTCTTACGACACAGATTCTTAGGATGCTATGGAAAGGTGGAAACATAGGCTGTATGAGGTCCCAACAAAGAGGTGCACACATATATCCACATAAGTGCATGAGGAAGAATTTGGATCCTATCAGTACAATGGCTCGAAACTGGTGGACATGTTTATTGCATGGATACGCCAAATTACCAAACATCACAGGGCTCACGCACTTACATAGTGCTCGTATGATTTTTTTCACGATGGTGGGACATGCATTGGGAACCTTATCATGGGTGGAAAATTGTTGAGGAATTCATGCGGGAAAGGCTCAGACCTGATACAGATATTCATCGCTACATGTGTTTTTGTGAATGGCGGTGGAACTCCACACATCGACAACATATGTGCCACAAACACCACGGGGGCATCACCTTGTTGAACAATAGCTTATCATGTTCATTCATAAAGGGGGTTTTTAAATTGTAAAAAATAAAGTCAATATATTGTAGGTATTGGGGGGGATGTGGGGTAAAAGGGGGTTTATAGGTATTGGGGGGTGTAAAAAGGGGTATCTAGTGAAAATAGGGGTTTATTTTATTGCAAAGATGTATTGGGAGGGGGGTTCAAAAAAAGGATTTTGGGAGACATTTACCAATATCCAATGAAATTAGGGGTATTCTTTAATATCATACGAACGAAGGCGCTATTTCCAAGTTTTACAAAGTGAATACCCCGTGACAGACACTTAGAGAGCCCACACAAGCTGATAAAAAAGAAGGTTGTTCTCCTAGAACCTAGGTTTTCCATGACACATATCAAGGAGTCACATGCACAATAAATAGATTTCAATACAAATCATGGTGTAGAAGAAACAGCATCGGCTCATCCTACCACAACCAACCCTATTAAGCAAATAAACGAAGCCCATCAGAATAACATAGTCATGGATTCTCAGTGGAAAAAATAGGTAGGATGGATACAAGTGAAGAGGTTTTGCGACCCACCGGGGGTCGATGCGATTAAGTAACCAAGGGATACCCACGTCGGGGCGTGTAGGAAGCATACGTGATGCCTTGAAGAACCGCATATGCGCATGTACAGAGATGTCACTCTCAAAATCAAGGGTATATGGTCTCGATCTTCTCTCGAATTAAGACAATGACGTGTCTGTTATATGGTTCCTGGAGGAAACAATCATTAATAGGGCCTTCAATGGTAAATTCTACGACCTCCCAAGAGCTTCCACATGTTTGGCGGTAAAATTGGTCATTGTGAGCCATTAATGCACAAGGATTGATACATTTCATAGATCATGTACATCGGTGGAAGTGGCTCACACAACTTCCAATATTTTATATATTGATGGGACTGTCGGGATAGTATACATTTGAATGACCCGGAAGACAACGACGACTACTCTACAAAACTCTCAATTCTTAACACCACTCAACACACCTCCTAGTTGTTTTGCAGGACCCGCTCAATAACTTTCTATTTTCAGAATTAATGTTGGCCAACTCAGTGCAAACTTCCTTCCATATATTAAAAAATGGTCCACAATCTTAGTCGGAAGGGAACAATAGTAGTAAAAATGAGTGGTGGAAGTATCAACATCTTTTCCTAGTAGTAGCTTTCCATAGAACCTCGCCAAAATAATTCCCATAGATTCATCAAGCAGACCACATGGTTGGAATAGATTTAGGGTTTTCGAAGATCGATAGACAACAGAGCCGAGATTAACTCAGCATGTGAGTTTCATAGGTTCTCGGAAAGGGGAGAGTGCAGGATGTCCAATTCACTAATCATGATGTCCACGACCCTGAGCAGTTCCCCACCTTGGCCTTCCACCATTATGCCCACATTGTTCGAAGTGTAGACGGGAATCCATTAGTGTTCACCCAAGAGTGGTCCCAACCCCTTAGAGAAATCAACATTCTCCCTCTGATTGACTGCCCTCATTTTGGGCATAGAAGGATCATCACCCTATGCGTTTTTATTTTATTCACCCATCTACACGGTGGGTACTTGTGGCTAGTGGGAAGTATTTGGTCGATGAAGCAACAATCCATCGCATTACCGACCTACCCATCCATGGAAATGAGCTGGAAAAAGACTTAGCCTCTAAATATGACGCATAACATGATATCTGCAACACATACAGTACACACCATGGCTGGTGTGGGGAACTCATTTCACAAATAAACACCTGGCCAGTTCACTTTGCTATGCAATTGATAGTTTGTAAAAACTTGTGCAATTATACAAAGGAGGAGTGCCCATTTAGAGTAGTTTTTATAGCTGAACGATGTGTATTCAATGTTTAGATGGCTTGGGATCAATATATAATGAATGAATTCATTGATGATTGCTTAGATTCCCAAAACTCTTGGAAATAGTTTCATTATAGTTGGATTCTACTGCTTCTCGTTATGGTTCTTTGGCGACCCCCTCAGGGTTTTGAACAACTTGCTAGAAGTAGGCATACCTTTGAAGCTCCTCGATTCCTATGAATGCATGAGAGAAAGGATCCTCATGCCCAATATTCCAACGACGAGTTGTTTCATAGTTAGTACCAACAACTAATACATGCAACTACTTTGCAAGAGCACATATCGCGCACCCTCATGGACATGTATGATGAATACCTTTTATTTGAATGTACTTTCCATAACGTGTCCATTTATCCCTCTGATGATTAGAGTGATGTAATGTCACTCCTCCAATCCTGCATTATGGAAGAAGACATCTAAAACAACGTGGTTGAATGCCCTGCTTATCTCCAACCACTTCCCGCTAAGGACACTAATACTCTAGAAATGCGTTGTAATACCCCTGTTTCTCCCAGCTTTTAAATATAACTATAACTTGTCAAAAGACTATGGGTAGATTGGATATGTGTGGATGTTGGAATTAATGAACCTTTTTGTTATAAAAGGTAATGTATGTATTTCTGTTATTAAATAAAATGGATAGTGTTGCATAACTGCTGAAGGGGTTTGCCAAGGTAGATCATGATGCTATGAGAGAGATGGTGAGGGAACCAACAATGGTTGAGATGACCCCCACTAGACTAGTACCTTAATGGATTTAAATTACTTAGACCCAGAACAATCCTCTGACCTAAAAATAAGTTACTAGTCAGCCTGGTAGTTGGGAAGTCCTCCTTAAGAGTTAATGAGGAGATGGACAGAGTACCCATCCGAAATAATTCTTGACATGACCACGAAATGGGGATTCAGATGCATGAAATATTTCTAAGGAAGGAAAGAAAATAAGGGAATTCATGGGCAGAGAGGAGGACTTGTGAAGAAGATGAGTTTGGAGACCATTTTTCTGAAGAGGGAGAGCATGTGCAGATCTCTGGTTCTGAAGAGAACTGGAAAAAAGCTTGCTCTGGGTGTAATAAGTTGCTAGCAGTGTTTTTAGTCCAAGATGATAAGTGTGGTTGTAGAGAATATGAGTGACCGAGGAAGTACTCGTTGCAGGCCCCCTTGCTTGGTGGAGAGAAAATTGTTTTGCCCAGTTTTTGTGGGAGGAGGAGAGTGGCCTCCGTCCCCGACTGTTGCTGAACAAAAAGGAAGCATCTCTCTATGAGTAGTATCATGATCTAGTTAGGGGGTGGCCTACGGTAAATCCATCCAGGAGTGGCTGTGCCTACGATTGGGTAAAAATGGGCACCCCTCTCAACAATCGCTTCACTATCTAGTTTCTTGATAAGTATTCTTATATCCTGTGTGCTAGAATTGAAATGATGGTTGAATGTATGTGCCTATGACTAAAATATGCATTGTATGATTAATGTAGAAATTCTTATTGTTTTTCTATGAGCCCTTGCATTTGAATGGTTTCTGTTTTCCTTAGCATAGCAACTCGAGAGCTATGAGACGTGGGTCTTCAAATGAAGTAAGGAATACATTTACGATTTCTACACTGGTTGGAAAATCCTTAAGGGAATTTTCCTAATGATTGATTTTATAACGTAAAAGTCAGGGTAGACTTTGCTAGAACACCTCAGTTCTGTCGACCCCTCAAATTTACTTTTGTGGGTTATTAAATTAGAGCTCTTTGGAAGGAGGGAACATCCTTCAAACACTTCGTCGGTATGACTAAGGGATCATGTTCGTGGCCCTAACCAAATCATGACTAATAGTTGAGCGCGCAACTCCGAGACTTGTTAGAGGATCCATATGACCAGGACCTTGGAACCCTTCGCTAGGTCCGAAAGGAGCTAAGCTATTTTGTCTTTAGAACTCTAGGAGTTAGGAGCTCTGAGATTCTATGACTTTACAACCTTTGAAACCAACAGAAGGAAACCTGTTGGTGCAGTTACCGACGAGGTTGACCGACATCTGGTGGTTTCCTTAATCGTGACCACGGGATATGTCCCATTGTTAAACCCCAATCCACTTCCTGGTCGTAAAGTGACGAGAATCGTATGTCTGAGAACATTCAGGATCTTCCCTGACCATTGGATCTACGTCATGGTCAGTCCGACATTGACCACTATGGGTGAAAAGGAGTGTTAAGCGGATGAAATGCCTGAACGTCGAACTTGCGAAGTGACAAAAACCGTAGATCCAAGGATGCTTCGAGATCTCCCATGATCGTTGGATCTACGTCGTGGCTAGTCCGACGTTGACCACTCTAGGAGGAAGGGAGTGTTAAATGGGTAGAACCCCCTGAATGCCGAAGTCGCGAAGAGACGAGGACCGTCAATCCAAGGATGCTTCTGGATCCCTCCTGATTGTTGGATCTAGATCGTGGTCATCCCAACATTGACCACTCGAGATAAAAAAGGAAATCACATAGTGGAAACCCCTGAACGTCGAAGTCGTGAAGCAACGAGGACCATCGATCCAAGGGTGCATCGGGATCCCTCCTAACTATTGGATCTAGAACATGGTCAGCCCAACGCTGACCACTCTGGGAGTAAAGAGGAAATTACACAGTGGATCCCCTGAACTCCAAAGTTGCGAAGCAATGGAGGCCGTAGATCTATGGATCTACATGGACATCTCTTGACCGTGGGATATAAGGGGTATTGGGAGGCTGTCAGTCCGGAGTGACGTGGCACGCTGATGTCACCCAGGGTGACGTGGACCCATGTTAGACATGCCATGTGTCACCTTGATTCGTGCTTTTTACAGACCTTATATGCCAATTGGAACGTGACACGTGTTGCCCATTGATGGGGCCATGTGTCCTCTCTTCCCCTTGCCATGTGTGAACCCTGGGTACATGCTCGCATGTCCTAATAGCTGGTGGAATACTTGGGGCACTCGAAGGTTGGAGTTTCGGGGAATTGGGACGGTGGGACATTGGGGTTAATTCAACCGAAGGCCCAGATCCACCTGTCCCTGCCTCTGCGTTCAATGCGTCACCACGTGTAAGTGTGGACCCTTAGAGAGTCTGAGAATTCGGAACTCCAGACGTTTGGAGTGGTGTGATTGGCTGAGTCGAAACAAGCCAAAGGCAATGTACTTTCCCGCTCCTACAGGCTGTTAGATAATTTAAATATAATTAATTAAATGAAAAGGGATCCTCTCCGGGACTCTGACATTCGAGAGATTTGGGTTCATGAGCACATGAGGAGGAATTTATCTGAAGTCCAAAAAATTAGGCACTAATTAATATTAATGAATCTAAGTGCCTTGGATATTTAAGTAAATAGTGGGAATTCACTATGTTAATGGTTAATTAACCTAGTAGACATATAAGAGCTAGACAAACTTCAACTCCGGGTTGGAAGAGTCTTCGTATACTATGATGGTGTGTAGTGTTGGGTGACAGGGAGCCACATGGCTATAAGGGACTCCAATTAATGAAGGCTTAAAGAACCTTGAAGGGCCATAACTTGCAATCCAAATCTTGGATTTGAGCATGGTAGCAGTCGTTGGGAATCTCTTTCCGAGAAGAAGGCGATGAAGATATTAGGAAGAAGATTCAAGATGATTGAGAAAAGAGAAATTTTGATGCCTCATCCCTTAAAAGGTACTTTAGGGGTCAGGTGTGTTACATGCACACTAAGCGCAATCAGGACCGAAAGAAGGATGAAGTTTCATGGAAGCAAGCGCATCATGCGATCCCTAATGAAAAGGGTTCCAACAATGATACAACAACCAAGTGTTCTTGGGATCCACAATCTATGCAACAACAAGCACAATCCACCCTGATCGATGAAAAGAGTTAGCAGATTGGCTTATCCAGCCGTAGTACCATTCCCTCCACTCATCAGGGTTCTGTTCGGATAGTGTCAGGCATCACCACATTAATCGATGCCTTAAAGCAATAATTTTTGCTTCAACAATAAGTTCATTTAGAAGCTATGCGCAACATTGACCATCTTTGCCAACAACTCAGAGGAGCGCCACTAGTACAAGACACTACTCTGCGACCACCGACTTTCGGGATTCATTCCAGTGCTTCTGGTCGGGTCCTTAGAGTGGACCCCCCCAAATTACTTATAGTAGATGCCAACAGTGGCAGTATCCCATTGGCACCAATTCCAACTCCCATGATACATGACTTTTCTACCACCCTGCTCTTTAAGTTAATTGAGCACAACTATAAACTGGGCCAAGTTCATGCGTAACTACAACTCCAACACCAAGTAGACATTTCCGCACATAATCCAACACACAAACAATATCAAAAGGAGATTCAAGACCATCAAACATTACAAAGGAGGTATGAAACCGAAAGTGCGACACATGTAGTCACCCAGACCCAGTACATTGAGCTCAATAAAACATTCACTGACCTTATTGGAACTGTGGATAGCCTATATGCAAAGATTCCCACTTCTTCTACTCAAGGGCGTGACATCCATCCGAGATTTAAACTCTCAATTGTAAAACCCTCCTGCAAAATCTAGAGGCACAACTCGTCTCCTTTCATCCACCAATCCACCCAACAAATCCCACTGCGACTCAGTTCCAACAAAGACTTGAGTCATCCCATGAAACTCTCCACGATGACCAACGTAGGGTGGAATCATTCTTCTGTATGTTCGACTACGAATTTGTGTTGTGGACTCATCTCCAAATGCTGACATAAGTATCTACTATCAAAGATCAGGTTCACACATATGAGGTAGAGGTCTCCCAATAAAAGATATATCTGGCCTCTTTTCCTTCTATGGTCAATAAGGCCTTGTTATTTTTTACGCAACTTTCTGACATGCATGTTGTTGTCATCCCTCTCATTGAAAAAATCAATACAACCGACCTAACAACTTCTCAGGTCACAATAGTTGAAGCCAAGGCTAATGCTCATCTCATGTAGGATCTCCAGGGATACATTAATGAGCCCAAGTGCCTCTTTAAGGAGTTCGTGTAGGAACTCAGAAACACTGTCCCATCTGAGGTGGTGGTATTTCCATGAAGTTGTTGGCTCGAGGACGAGCCGAGTTATAGTGGTGGGGGCCTTTTGGCACCCAAATTTTTGGGTTAATCTTACATGCGTGTACAACGCAGTTGTGTGTGCTCATGCCAAGTTTTATGTGCGCTCATTCCAAGTTTTGTGCGCACCCATGTCAGTTTTGCACACTATTAAGCTAATGCACAGAGAATGACAAGAAGTGTGTGTCATATCGAGTTTTGAAATTGCGCACCAAATCCAAGATATGAAATATGTGCGTTGGTCCGAGTTTTGTTAGTAGCATCGGAAGTCAAGAATCCACACACTAGAATCAAGAAAGGCATTATTGGGAAACCTTCTTTAATGATTAAGGCCAACAACACAAGGGAACATAGAGTTGACAAAAGATGAGCTGGTAAGGAAATTAAGATTTCCCCGATTCCAGAAGGCTACGTGGACTGCATGTAGGTGCTAGAAGCGTGCGAGGTGGTTTGTCAGTAGAGTGAGTGGAGCAGAGCAAAATGAGACAGAGCTCCCAAATAGAGAAATATATAAAAGGAAGCAAAGACATCTGAAATGGAGTTAGGTGGTGAGAGAATTAAACAATCGCATAGAAGATTCAATGAGTGTTAGACCCTTCAAATAAAATTTTCATTAATAACGACTCCAAGCTTACAAGGGTTCCCTTACTGGGAAAATGATACACTGAGGAAAAATAAAAATATAGCAAACCAGGAAACTCAGGCTCTGAAGAAACCCTATGTTGATATGTCCTTGATCTTCCCGCTAGACACTTAGATCTGCACTAGATCTGCCTGTTGGTCCTCATATCTGCAATATCTACTTGCTGGACAATCAAATATGCACTAAATCTTCCTAGTGGTCCTTAGATATGCAAGCTATGCATGGTGGTACCTCATATATGCCAGATATGCATGTTGATACCTTAGATCTATAGTAGATCTATCCACTGGTACCTCAACTATGCACTAGATCTATTCAATAGTACCTCATATCTACTAGATCTGCTTGATGATTCTTCAAATATGCACCAGATTTGTCCATTGGTACCTCAACTTTGCACTAAATTTGTCCGTTGGTACCTTAGATTTGATAGATCTTCCTGTTGGTACCTCATCTCTGCACTAGATTTGTCCATTGGTACCTCAACTCTGCACTATATCTATTCGTTGGTACCTCAGATCTGCTATATCTACTTGTTGGTATCTTAGATATGCTAGATATGCTTGTTGATACCTCGGATCTACACTAGATCTGTCCAATGGTACCTAAGATACACTCCCTAGACATATGTCATTCAATTTCTAGCTGTTGGGTTTTCTTCTCCTTGTTGCACTACCTGCACTTGAATCACAATCCTTCTTCACCTTTGCTAAGATCCCCTTGAATCAAAGTCCTTTGTGACTCAAGCACTTGAGAAAAAGTCCTTTGCTCTTGTACTTGATCCCCTTGAGTCACATTCCTTTGTGACTCAAGCACTTGAGCAAAAGTCCTTCTTTGCTCTTCAAGTTGATGTCTTTCTCCTTCACCTAACCTTGCTTTTTGCACCGAGAGAGTAGCGAGGTGCTCTACAACCCAATATGGAGGAGATGTTGTCATGTTAGTGTGATGTTAGATTTTAAGAAAAATGAAATTCATCTCAATTTAAAAAGTATAGCAATAATAAAAATAAAGTTGACTCATTTAAATGAAATGATAAAAAAATTACACTTTAAGAAATTTGATTCCTCTAGGTGCTTTATAGATCCGTTTTAACATGGATCTACACTGGTATAACTTGAGTTATGAACAAATCAAACATAACCCTAATCTCCAAAGTTATTAACACTTGAGATTAGATCTCACCTCACTTGAGATCAATGGTTAAGATTCATTTAATTCACTAATGCTAATAACTTTAGCATTTCATTAAATTAAACTCACTTTAATTATAAAAAACACTTTACTTTAATAATTTCTTTAGTTAAAGTAAATTACTAAGTTAGAATACTTTTGATGATTTCCACACGTCTAGACACTTATACCTGTGCGGAAGTACCTGTCCGATGCTACAAACATCAACATGCAACAACAATTTAGTATCATCCTTCACATTCATACGGTCTCCAACAAGTGCTAGCAATGTCCTAGACAACTATTGAAAGAGGGGTTTCTCCAACACATGTGTTTCTAGATGTTGGCTTAATGAGTGCCCAAGCCTCCCAAGCAACTTCCTTGTTGAAAGATGATCACATAATTGTCTTGAACCGGTCAAACCACCCTCCCAACCTATTGTTTCCTTTTGGAACATGGTGAAGAGCATTCAACAAGGTTATGCAACCAACTTCTTGGAGAAGTTGAGATCTGATAGCAGTTGTCATGGACCTAAGAGTCTCGTCCAAACCTTTATTTTCATCATCTTCGGTCATTCCACACTGCCTTGCCTCAACCACAATGGCTTGAACAACTTGCACTTACTACAAACATACTATGCCTCTTCACTTAAGGCCTACCCACAACTTCACCTTGAGCTAGAATATGTTAGATACATAACTAATCCCAACACAATCAAGTTCACCTAACAATAGGCGCGCATCCAACTACAACCTTAAAACATCCCAACAATACTTATACTTAGCCAACACAAAGAAAATAAATGAATATCACATTCATCCAAATAAAGAAATTGTAATACCCAAGTATTCGTGGCACCCAAGGCAGACACATTAATTTTATTTATATGAAGAATGTTACAATGTACAATAGAGGAGCACAACCAACCACTTAGAACTCATTTATAAACTATGATTACATAAGGCACAACTGCCTATAAGAACTATCAATCCAACCCTTGAAGCAACCATGGGCATGCCTCCTACAGGTCCCATTTTCTTCTTCTTTTCACTCAGCGAGTGCGATTCACCCTACTGTGCCTAATTATGAACTAGCACAAACCACATAGCTCCTTTACACTAGAATGAATGATCCAATTTGTTTTTTTTTTTGCATTAACACTTTTTAGGTGTCCTTTTATATGAGACCTACCTTGTGCTTTCCATCCATCAACTTTGACTCCTCTGGTGCCTTGTCTACTAATCATCCATGTCCAACGAGTGCACCCAACTACACCCACTGGGCCCAACAACTGCACCCAACTATGCCCAAGTGCATCAAAATACACCCAAGTGTGTCCAATTGAGCCCAAGTGCATCCAATGGCTAAGGGACGTTTGGCCCCTTGGGTTCGCACATCTAGATTGTGTACCCAAGGCATTCTAACTCATATAAATACAACATGGAATGGTTCACCACTCCATCCATTGACCGAGTTTGCAACATCTCGCATTGCAACCTTCTATGGCAACCCTTTGCACCCACCTAGGTAGTGTGCTTATTGCCATTCATAGGTGAAGACCTTGTAGAGAGTCTTAATATGAAACTTGAATGAAATTGATAATTTTCATTGTTGTTCTTTGAGCACTTAAAAATGCAATTTTTTTTTACAACGAAATAGAAATTGTTTTTTTTTTCCACAACTACAAATAAAAGAGGTTTTTTTTTTAATAAATAAAAGCTAAAATATCATAAAAAATGGTATATAAATATAAGACAAACATATAACCACTACCAACTTAGAGCATGTGTTTGATATTCCTTATTTGTACCACTTTTGCCCTAGTTGAATTGAAATGCACTAGATTTACAACAAGTATGATAGAGATGTTTGCATCTAAAAATCTATAACCTAGTATGATAGAGATGTTGTCAAGTATGTGACAACCTAGTATGATAAAAATGTTGTCAAGTATGTAAGTAACACTGTAACGCTTACATCATCATACACTAGCTTAAAAAAACTTATAACAAACAATAACAATAATACTTTATATTAACGAAATATATATACAAATATAAATAAAAATATTTATATATATAAGAAAGATTTGATATATACACTAAATATAAAAATAAAATAAAAATTACATATTTAAAACATAAAAACATAAAAAAATAATCACAATTTTGTATCCATATGTAATAATAAATTATGATTGTGTTACATTCATGTTACTTAAAAATGTTTGGTTTCTTTTTAACAAAAGACATATTATTAAACACACAATTGAAATAATTAAAACGATATTTATGATAAAAGATCTCATAAATAATTTTTCTAATTATGTTTTAATAATACGGTTGATTTATGTTTGTCATTATGTTTTGATAATAGGGTTGACTTTTATTTTGGACATAGTAATAAGGATAAATTGTAAACATGTTTTAAATTATTAAAGTTGATCATGGAAATAATTAAAACGAGATATTTATTATAAAAGATCTCATAAATAAATTTTCTAATTAGGTTTTGATAATATGGCTGATTTATGTTTCTCATTAGAGTTGACTTCTATTTTGGACATAGTAATAAGGAATAAATTGTAAACATGTTTTAAATTATTAAACTTATTATTATAATTATAATCAATTATGATAATTTTAGATTTATTAATTTTTTAATATATATTTAAGTTAGTTATTATATTTTGATAATACTGTTGATTTATGTTTCTCATTATGTTTTGATAATAGGGTTGACTTCTTTTTTAGAAAATACATAATTTTCGATTTACTAATTTTTTAATATATATTTAAGTTAGTTATTATATTTTGATAATAATGCTGATTTATGTTTCTCATTATGTTTTGATAATAAGGTTGACTTCCTTTTTAGAAAATACATAGTAAAGAAATAAATTGTAAACATGTTTTAAATTATTAAAGTTGATCATTGTAATTATAATCAACTTAAATCTATGTTAATTTTGGATTTATTAATTTTTTAATATATATTTAAGTTAATTATTATATTTACATTATAACATTATTTTTATGTAAATATCATATCTATAATATTATTATTTAAATCTAGATTTGATTTTTTTTTTACTCTAATTTTTATTTTATATATATATATATATATATATATATATATATATATATATATATATATATATATNTTTTATATATATATATATATATATATATATATATATATATATAGTAAGGATTACATTGTTACTGGACCCAATAAAAATAGTCTGGAACACCACGGTAAACCTATTGGATCTCCATCTTTTATATCTAACGACCCTTCCCTTCGAGGATATGAAAATGCCATTTTCCGCCCAATAGTCTTGAGAGTAATTCATTCTTGTCTTTGGTTCTTATTCCTCGATCTATCATGAACCAAATCCGCAAATTAATGTTCAACTTTTTGTGGAAAGGCCATAGTGTTTCTAGTCATTATCATCTATGCAGATGGGAGGTATTATCTCGTCCAAAATCTTGTGGAGGATGGGGTTTTTAGAACTTATCACACTTCGATTTGGTTTTGAATGCTAACACACTCTGGCGTGTTCTGTTCTTTTCTGGGAAGGTATCTGGCACAAGATTATTATGGACAAATACTTAAAACACTCAACTGTGATAAATTGGTTCAGATCGGCTACATTCAAGCAGAACTCAGCCTCCAGGATCTGGAATAATTTATTAAAGTCTGTTCATCTCTTAACTCACTCGCTTAGTTGGTTGTCGGGCTCAGGGCATCTTATTTCTCTAGGTAAGGATTATATTCGAGGTTTGGGTGGTAGTTGTTTGCTATCTCAGGACCTTTTAGATCATCTTCACAAGGAAAATATTACGGTAATAGCTCAAGAAAAAGTGGCACCAGAATCAAATAATCATACAGGCATTTGGATCAACAACGAAGCGCTGGGTTTGAATGGTAATCTTGCAATATAATGGGATCTTTATCGAAAAGAACTTATAGGAGCTGATGCATCAATCAGGGATGCTCCTGATCAGTTAATGTGGACTGGTGGTAATTCATCAGGTATATTATCGGTGAAAAATGTTTATTTGACTCTTGTTTCTACTTTGAATTTTCAGCATCCATCCCATTGGAAGCAAAAAATATGGAAATGGGACATTCAATTAAAGATAATTTTTTTTATATGGTTGGCTTTAGATCAAAAGATATTAACTTGGGATAGCTTACAAAATCTTGGATGGGAAGGTCCCAGTGTATGCATTTTATGCAAAGAAAAATAAGAGGACGTTAATCATCTCCTTTTAGACTATGTGTTTACAAAAAATATCTGAGAAAGATTAAAATTCACTCTGAAACTTAAAATGAATTGGGAAGGAAAGGATCTGTCTTACTGCTTCTGTCAATGGATTGTGGACATATCGGCTTCTCCTTCGCTCACAGTTATGACTTGTTGGTTTATATGGATCGAGAGGAACAAATCCATCTTTGAAAACTCGGTTCCCTCTACACATTCAGTGATGCTTAAGATTTTGGGTCTTTATGAGCTACATTCTTTGACTCAAGCTCATGTTCCAATAAAGGACTGTATGATACTGTATGCAGAGGGATCCTCCATTGCGTTTTTTGATGGGACAACCAAAAGTGACAATCTATCTTGCGGAGTTGGGGGTGTGATAAAAACTCATGAGTTTATTGTTTATAGGTGGCACCTAAATTGCGGCAAAGGTACTAATATGAAGGCAGAGCTCATGGGTATTTGGGAAACTCTTACCTTAGCTATCCATCTCTCTCTTCCTAGATTACAAGCCTTTGGAGATTCCAGAGTGATTATCAAGTGGCTCAATGATAGAGGTAAGCTAAATGTCTGCTCCATTGAAGGCTCAAAGATTCGTACAAAATCTTTAATCAAGAAGTTCCAGGCTATTAGTTTCCACCACCTATATAGAGATTTCAATAAAGAGGCTGACAAGTTGTCTAAAGAATCCCTTTTGGTGTCTGAAGGAAAGATAACCTACTATCAGTGGGAACCTGGCGGAGCAGGTCCAATGAATCATATGGCAATTTTCTGATTACTATCCAGTATAGAGTATGATAGCTTTTTGCAGTTTTTAGTTGATTTAGATTGACTCTGTTTTACTTCCTAAAGGGAATGCAATTCTTTTTTGAATGTTTCTATCCTCCATGTTACTAATTTATGCACTTTTTGTAAGCTATCTATGAATGTTGAAGCTTATATTTAGTCAGCTTTTTGGATTGGCATTTGGCCTTGGATGATGTTTTGTAAAAAAAATTATATCTGAATATAATTTTGTGCTAATTTTCATTTGGAAAAAAGAGTAATCCACATTCTTTTCCAATCTATTCATAAACATTTATGCTTCAATTTAAGAAAATTTATATGATAAATATTGTAATAATTATTTTAGTTGTAAATTATAGCTAAGAAAATTTATATAATAAATATTATAATAATTATTTTAGTTGTATATTATAGTTATTGAAAATATTAGATATTTCAATATTTTATATACAATTTATTTTGAACAAATTTATGTAACATTAAATATATACAATTTATAACAAATTAAATTAGAAAAAATTAAATATATATAATTTATAACAAATTAAATTAGATTAAATATATACAATTTATAACAAATTATTAGAAAAAATTAAATATATATAATTTATAACAAATTAAATTAGATTAAATATATACAATTTATAACAAATTAAATTAGATTAAATATATACAATTTATAACAAATTAAATTAGAAAAAATAATGAAGAAAATAAAAAAATCAAATTAATAAATTATAATAATAAAAAATCTAATTATTATAAAACTACAATTAAATAAATTTGTATAAAATATTTAAAACCCATTCATATAATAATATTTTTATTTGTTTATTAGATTTAAAGATAAAATGAATCTATATTAATTAAAAAATAAAAAAATTATTACCATTTAAAAAAATATTATTAAAAATTAATTTTAAATGGATGATTAATTTTAGATACTTAAAGCTCTATTTTAAAATTAAATATGTAAAAATAAAATAAATCATTATTAAAATTAAAAATAAAATATTAAATTATTTTTAAACATTAAGTATTTATTTTTAAAATTAAACATATAAAATTAGATCATTATTATTATTATGTATTTATTATAATAGATACATTATTTTGAATGAGAATAATATCTCTCTACGGTTTTGAACAAGAATAATATTTCTTTGCGGTTTTGAATTGAAATAATATTTCTCCGCGGTTTTGAATGAGAATACTACTTCTCTGTGGTTTTGAAATTAATATTTCTATGCCGTTTGGAACGGGCATACTAGATCTCTGCAGTTTTGAATGAGAATAACACTTTTTTTTCTCCTAAGATTATATATCTACGGTTTTGTTGACGGGCGAAATTGACCGCTCGTCACTCCGGGGTTGTCTAATTAACCCAAGTCGTTTGGATTAATTCACTCCGATGGGTTTTGCGGCTCCGTTGGCCGATCTAAGTCCTAAAGAAAGCGAAAAATAACTAAAGGAAAAACAATAACCTAATAAATAATAATCACTAAAATTTATAAGTACATTTAAATATATATATATATCTACAATTTATTTAACTGAAATTATAATCAATAACTTTATATACAATCTGTACAAAAACACGAGTTTTAATCTAAACTCGTAAAAATCAAATGTAGATTGATTACTTTAGCAATAATAATAAAGGAAATGAAAATACTACCTAATCTTTTTTGGTTTGTTTTCTTAGATGTATGCACTCTTGAAATCAAACATTAAACTGCTTAATTAAACATAAAATAATAAATAGTAGAAAATGTTGATCCAGGTGGATATCGGTGGCCACCCACCTTTTCCGACTGTCTCAAAACAGTTTTCTGGCAATTTTGGCAATTTACTATTTTTAGCAGGTTTTAACTTCCGGGGCCATTTTGAGGGCTTAAATGAAGGTTTTTTGAGATAGAGGTTCTCAATGATAGTTGAAGGCATGATTGAGCCCCCAAAATGAATCTCCTCGACGATACCTTTCCAACGAGCTATCACACGCCTAAAACGGAGATCGTATGTAAAAGTTACGACCCCGAGAAGTTGATGTACTAACTTACCCAAACGGGGCCCACATGACTTTTGGTGCTTCATCTCCTAGGGTTAGGTTTTTGGATGTCTATGAATTTTGGCATTCTTGTCTATTGTAAAAAGGTCTCTAGAGCCTCGTTGTAATCATCTTCTCATGGATGCGAGTAGCGGCCACATCTCTTCTCAGAGATAAGCTACCAACGCCCTAGCTAGTTTATTTCCATTCTGTCTGTAAGCATATTTCAGTTATTTGTTATTAATGAAATGAAGTCTTATTTCCGCTACA
>ML791461.1:131665-145182 GCA_009831015.1 Picea engelmannii
CAAAGGATACCGCTATATCGAGTTGTCAAAGCAGGCCAACTCCTTCACCAAGGCAAATGGCTCACCAGGGACCAAGTTCAGCAGAAGTTTCCTCATCTCATGGAGGAACTCAACGCAATGGGGACCATTTCTTCCTAAGGGGGCAGGAATGATCCAGGTGGATATTGGTGGCCACCCACCTATTCCACTTGAACCCCGCTTCTTTTAGTTTTTCAGTTTTTGCACAGTTTACTATTTTTAGCATTTTTTTTGAGTCCTGAACTTCCGGGGCCATTTTGAGGCCCTAAATGATGTTTTTTTGGGTATGTTGCTATCGCAAAATGGCATCTAACGATGCCATTTTGTCTTGGGCATTGTAGGCCTCAGATAGATCTTTCCAACGAGCTATCATATGCCTAAAACAAAGATCGTATGCAAAAGTTACGACCTCGGGAATTTGATGCACCAACTTACCCAAACGGGGCCCACATGACTTTTGGCGCTTCATCTCCCAGGGTTAGGTTTTTGGATGTTTAGGACTTTTGGCATTCCTATTTATTGTAAAAGGGCCTTCAGAGCCTCATTATAATCATCTTCTCACGGATGCGAGTAGCAACCACATCTCTTCTCAGAGATAAGCTACCAGCGCCCTAGCTAGTTTATTTCCATTCTGTCTGTAAACATATTTCAATCATTTGTTATTAATGAAATGAAGTCTTATTTCCGCTGCATCTCTGCGTTTATGTGTATTTCTGTATTTCATTGTGTTCCTACATAAATCTGGATCAGTGGATCTGTGGAGCCCGGGCCATAGGTATGTTAAGGCTGCAATCTTTCAAATAGAAGAAATCCAAAATTCGTAGATCTTGGCCTGAGTTTTGGTTTTTGGAATTGTTAAGGTTAAGGCTCTGTGTTGTCTCTCTTATTTGAGTTATGATAATATCCTTTATCCTTAAGGACGGTTGGCTTTCATTCCTAAAGAGTCTCATGTTCTGTTCTTTCCAAATCACCTATATTACCATCCCCGACGTTAGTCCCCAACATAGGTTCACCACCTCATTATCACTATACCTCTCCTTCTAGTTTTTGATTGTGGCTTTGATATCCCCCCTTACCCTATTTGACCGACAGTAAATTGTAGCCACCCAATCCCAGATTTCATATGTATAGGTGCATTCGTCTAGGAGGTGATTTGTCAATTCTTCCTGGATCTCACATAGATGACAACATGAGGGTCCAATGAATCTTCTTTTTGTTGGGTTCTCCCAGGTTAGTATCTTCTTGTGTAAGATTAACCATTCGAACACTTTGTTCTTTGGGCATTGAGGGCTCTTCCAGATCCTCTCCCAGTGGGGTTCTGGGTTTTCTTGGTCATGTCCGACTATGTAGTGCCGAGATTCTTTTAAATTGAATTCCCCTCCATTTTTCCTTCCCCATCTTAATTGATCCTCCTCTTCCGAGACCCAAATTTTACTTTTACCCAATTCCTCCTCAATCTCATTCACCATCGGGCCTCCTTGAGCTCTGTTTTGTGGATTTATGTTGTCCCAAATTCTCCATCTAGCGTTCTCCTCCCTCTGTTTCCAGTACTGATAGACTTTCGTTTTCCCTTGCTGAATCATCGCTTGCTTGATAACCTCTCTATCCTGGTTTTCCATTATGGGTTCATGTTGCCAAGCATCCTCCTAGAATCTTGTTGTTATCCCATTCCTAATTTCCCCAAAACTGTGACCTTGTATCCAATTTTTTTTCCTCTAGGGAAGATTCCAGATGTCTGAACCTTCCCCTGTGCCCATGAACCTGATCCTCTCCTGGGGGTTGACCTCTGGGGTGTATTTTTCTTTCCACAATTTAACCCATGGCACCGAGTTATCTTTTACCCATCTCCACCATAGTTTTCCCCATAGTCCTTGTTGGTTACCTGTGGGTCTTGTAGCCCGAGGCCCCCTTTGTTCTTTGGTCTGCACACTTTGTCCCATTTCTTTTTGTCCTCAACTCCTCTACATATGAAGTCTCTCTTGATTGCTCTAAATTTTTGTAGGATGCCTTTTGGGGTCGGAAACACCGACATAAGATACGTCAGGATTGATTGTAGGATTTATTTTGTTAGGATTAACCGACCTGCTAGGTTTAGAGTTCTGTAAGTCAAATTTTTAACCCTCTCCTGCAACTTGTTGATGATACCTTCCCATGTTATATTCCTACATGCTTTGTCCGTCAGGGGCACCCCCAAATACTTCGTTGAGAGTGTTTTCCTCTCAAACCCCAAAATGTTGGTCAGGTTCCTTTGGAATGCATGATTTGTGTTGAAGATGTAGATCATGGATTTAGAGTGGTTTATTTTAGCCCCAAAGGATTCCCCAAACTATCCTAAAAAAAAATTGTATGCCTTTGTTTCCTTGACCGTGGGGATTCCATGGAGCAAGGTATCGTCCACAAATTGTTGGTGTGTTGAGGTTGGGCAGTCTTCAAATGGTTATAGGCCTTTGATTTCAACTTCGACCATTGTTGTCTTTATGCTCCTGCTAATCCATTCCATCATTAAAATGAACAGGAAAGGGGATAGAGGATCCCCTTGTCTTATACCCCTCGAGGGGTAGAATGGCTTGACTGTAGCTCCATTTACTAGAAGCGAGAAAATCGTTGTAGAGACTAGATTGATAACCCATTTAATCCAGTGTTGGTCAAACCCAAATGCTTCCATCATTTTTGCATATAGTGCCAACTTATTTTGTCATAAGCCTTGGCCAAGTCCAACTTGATTAACATCCCCAATTTCTTTTTACTTTTCAGGGTGTGTATTATTTCATGGGCTTGTATGATGTTATCTAGAATCTGCCTTCCCTCCTTGAAACCTGCCTATTCCTTTGAGATAAGAGTGGGGAGTAGTGGTTTCAACTTATTAGCTATTACTTTTGAAGTTATCTTATACACCACATTGTACAAGGTTATCGGTCGATATCGATTAGGAGTTCTGGCTTCATTTTCTTTTGGGATCAGAGAGATCATCGTGGCATTCAGGGAATTTAGGATTGAGGCTGAGTTTCTGGATTCCTCCACTATACCATAAATATCATACTTAACCACATCCCAACAAGCTTTAAAAAATTCCACTGTGAAGCCATCTGGGCCTGGGGCCTTTCCATTTGACATCTCCTAGATCACTTGGTCTACTTCTTTCTTTGATATGGGTTTGCAAAGGTTGACATTGTGTTCCTCTGTTACCATCTTAGGGATGTTCCTTACAATCCTCTGGATTGCTTCAGTCCTATCCAGGTTGGGTTATTTGGTTATCCCCTGGAAGTGTTTGACCAGAGTTTTTTCAATGTCTTGGTGGGACTCTCTTTCTATCCCATCCTAATCCCAGATCTTCAAAATTTTGTTATGACATCTTCTCACTATAGTTGATCTTTGGAAGAACTTGGTATTTCTCTCCCCTTCCTTAAGCCACTGAGTTCTGGAATTTTGTCTCCACCTCTTCTTGCTTACATCTGGCTTCCCAATGCTGGAGTAATTGGTTCTCCTCTTTTTTCCTTTCCTCGGTGTAGCCTTCTTGAATGCATTTCTCCTATAGCCTTTCCATTCTTACCTCTATCAGTTTTTTTTCCTGGTCTATGTTTCTGAAAACTTCTCTGTTCCACTTCTTGAGTTTTCCCTTTATGTACTTGAGTTTTTTCTGAAGTCTAAACATGTTTGTCCCTTGTTCCTGGATTTCCTCTTGCCACCAAGCTTTAATGTTCTCCTTGAAGGTTGGGTGGTCAATCCATAACTTCTCGAATCTGAAAGGCCTGTTCTTTGGTGTTGCTTGAAAATTTGCCTCCAATCGCACCGGCCAGTGGTCTGATCCCCCCCAGGGGAGGATGATTCCTTCCAGAGCTAAACCTTGCAAGATTATAGATTTTGAGACTAGGAATCTGTCTAGCCTTGTGGCCACCTGGTGGTGTAAATTTCTTTTGTTGTTCCAGGTGAATTGTCCATTACTAGTCCTAATGTCCACTAGCTCTGTTCTTTCAATGAAGGCTGTGAACTCTTCCACATCTCTGTCCAATCTTCGGTTGCCCCCTTTTTTCTCAGCCAGATTAGTTATAATGTTGAAGTCCCTAGCCAGAATCCAATGAAGGTTATTGTTCCGCTCCCTTAGGTTTTCTAGATCTAGGATCATTCTTCTCTTATCTTCCAACAACTGGGGTCCATATACATTGGTGCATATGACCTCCTCTGTGTTCCCTATCACTTGCATTTTTACAGATAATGCGTGTCTAGTGGCTTCTGCTAAGAGTAGATTCACCGATTGTGGGTTCCACAGGGTGAGAATGCCTCCCGCCGTGCTTTGACTATCTATAGTCAGAAAATTGTACTTATTCTAGTACTTCCTACTTATTATTTCCATTATGTCCATATTGCATTTGGTCTCTTGAATGAAGTATATATCTGGTTGTTCCATCTCCAGTCTATTTTTTAGGTTTTTTTGTTTTCTAGGGTTGTTTAGGCCCCTTATGTTCCAAGTAATAACCTTCATTTAAACATGTTGGGGGGAGTTGGGAAAGAGTTTTTTGATCTTACCTGAATTTATCAAAAGCGCTCCTAATTCTTGTAGGGCTACACTGTTTGATTTTCTCCCTTTCTTCTGTCTTGCCTGCTTTGGTGAGTGTTGTGGCTGACCTTCTCCTGTTTTGATACCCAAGTTTCCTATTTCTTCAAGCATGCACTTGGTTCCTCTGGTTTTTTCTTCCTCCTTCAAAAGGAAGAGGTATTGGATGTGATCCAATTGATCCATTGGTATATTGTCAACTCCTTGCTTTTTCCATTGTTCAAGTATATTCAGGAGGTCTATCCCTTCCCTTTCCACGATATCTCTTAGGTTTGGGTCTTTTGTTCCAACCTCGCTTGGTGTCATTTCCGAATCGCCATCGACCTCCTGCATTTGGGTATTTGTGTCTCCGTCTCCTTCTTCAATTGTGCCCTTGTTGTGCCCATGATTTCCTTGAGGGTTTTGATTCTCCGTGGTCTTATTTGCTTCCTATTCGTTGGTCTCCCTTTCCTTTTGAATTTTTTGTTCCTTCTCTTCCCCTTGTTTTGGATTTCCTCGTCCTTCAAATTTATTCCTCGATTCTGGGTTGCTCATTGTGGGGGGCTTGCCTTGTCTCTTATTTCCTCTTCCTTTGTAGTTTGGCCTAACAAAACCGTCCTCATCCTGGTGTTGTTTTGAGTTTTCCTGTTCCAATTTTTTGTTTAGCGGGCATTCTCTTAGTAGGTGCCCGTGTTCATGACATCTTCTGCATCTAAACGAGATCTGTTCATAGTCTATGCTTTGGATCCATTCCTCATCCCTGAACTCCAGATTGATTGCCTCCAGGAGTGCCCCCGAGACATCCATCTCTATACAAATTCTCACATAGGATGTATACTTCCCTTTTAATGTTGCATCAGATGCCTTGAAATATTTCCCCAGCTTGTTCCCTATGGCTTCGAAGGTGGACGACAACTAGTAATCCAGCGGGAGGGAGTATAGCCTGAGCCAGTCTGGGACACTTTTAAAGGTCTCCTTTTCTGGGGAGAAGTTTTCCTTCCAAGGTCACATGTACAATTCCGTTGAGGCATGGAAATACGGTCCCCTCTCAAAGATCTTATCTCTGTCTTCTAAATTCATGAAGATTGATGTAAAAAAACCTTTCGATCCCAGGTGGAGTTTTACTTCTCCACTCGACTTCCATTGGTATTTTATCTAGCTACACAAGGTCTTTTTTGTAGGCCACAGGCCCATAACTTGCAGATCAGGGCGTGTGTCTTCATATGATATCTGAAGAGTTGGGTTTGGGGATCTTCTAGAATAACCTTTGAGATTAACGTTGTTTTTGGTTTGCATGGGTTGTTCCGTCCTCGCCCACTTGGGTTTACTGTTTCTGACGTACTGCTTCGGGCCTCCTTGGTCTCCTCCCCCACTCGTTCTTTTTTTCCTTGGTTGTCCTCTTTATGGTGCTCTGGCCCCAATACCGAGGTCCCTGTTAGAGGTTCCTTAAACCCTACACCGCATGGACTTTTCCCTCTATCCACCGCCACCTGCTTGTAGGAGGGAGTCCCGCTCCCTCCCCCTCTAGTCACCATTCTTCTCGCTGCCGAAACTGTAACCCTAGAGCCAATCCCTGGAATCTTCCGTCAGAGCCGCATCCCAATCAAGCCACCTTTTGAAATAATATTTTAGGTTCAAAATTGGAGGACATGGGGGTGGGCTTTGATCCACTTATGTGTGCACGGGTCACGATCTTATTTATATAATTTCTCTGGTTGCAACCACACGTTCGACCACTACCTCAAGGTGCCCCCATTGCTCGAGGTTAGGCCCTCATGAGAATTGAACCTTGCACAACGGTGAAAAACTCCTCGCTTTTCACCATTGGATCCAACCCCTTTGGGGTTTATAAATTCCAAGTTAATATGGATCTAAACTGATCATTATTACAATAATCAACTTTAGTGACTTGAAACATGTTTGCAATTTGTTTTTTATTATTCAAAATTAAGTAATATTAAGGCCTCAGAATCATTGTGTAACCATTTAATTTTAAGGATGAAAATTTATTTTAAAATGTAGAAACCTTGAAGAATCTTATTAGTCTTTAATATACCAACTATAAAATGTTTGACAATATTTTTATAAAAAATTTCAAATTTATAACGATTTTACATAGTTTGTAAACAATTTTGAGAATTTTTAAGATCAAATAATTTTATGATATAGAATTTGAACGAATCATTTTTAAAATAATATATATATATATATATATTTTAAAAACATGAAAAATTAACCATTAACTAAATTTAACTTAGCTATAAATAATTTAATTGGTTCCAAACTCAAACATTCATTAAGTTTACCTTTTTTTTTTTTTCCCAAAGATCTTTCCATTCCACCAAAGTCACTTTCCATTCAACCAAAGTCACTGTAATATCCCCAATATCCCCACATTCTAAAATCACGAGTTATATGCGAATGTTAGTCTAAGTGAAATGTTCTCACATCACATCAACATTGGTCGGTAGTCCTACCAGATTCCTAAATTGGCAAAGTTTTCGAAGTGAATGCACCGTGCCTTTATAAACCTCTCTATCCACATCGGGAGGAGAATCTATCCACATCCGGAGGAGAAATGAAGGGGGCGCTCGTTTTTAGCGAAAATGCCAGGATTTTCTCGATGCCGGGCACCGCTAAGACTATGTATCAGCCTTGCTGATTAAACTTTAAAGCACTAGACAAGGAGTAAAGATTGCTCCGTAGTCTCTGTTGAATTCTGCATTTGTTACAGACAATGAAGATCCATTGGCAGATGCTGGTGATAATACTTGTGGCGACTCGAACTCTTGCCATCGTTGACCTACGGAGGCAGAAGGAGGTCTCTACTTCATCAGGTCGAGTACCCACAGACGAGGTAAATCTGTCTCGCTCTCAAGACAATCCAATGCTATTTTTTGAGGTTACAAAACCCATTAAGCTCCCCAAGGAGAAGCCATGCTCTGTCCAACTCTTACACCACGATTTTGGGTATACATATCATAAGGCTCCAGTTTTAGTAGAGTATAGGCCACCCCCAAATTGCCAGAAGAATTGGACGAAAGTGGTGATGGAGTGGAAAGCGACGTGTAAGGGGAGGCAGTATGATCGAATTGCAGGCGTGTGGTTGAGTGGAGTGGAGATTCTTCGCACGTGTACAGCAGAACCCACTGCGAAAGGGATTGAATGGATCATTCTCAAGGATATTACAAAGTATTCTTCATTGTTAGATAAGCCTCAAATCCTTGAAGTCAAGCTTAATAATGTAGTTGATCAGACCTATACTGGGGTTTTTCATGTCAATATAACATTTCATTTTTATGGAGATAATGGGAAAGAAGGGTTAGATAACCCAGCCCATGCACATCTGATTCTGCCCATTTCGCTTCCTAGTTCTGAGATTGGGGGTTCCTGGTTTCAGATAGAAAATTCGTCTGATGTGCAGTCGAAGTCGTTGCAACTACCGCCCAACGCTTACAGGGCAGTTTTGGAGATTTTTGTTTCATTCCATTCTGATGATGAGTTCTGGTACTCCAATCCCCCCAATGTGTATATTGAGGAAAATAATTTGACTGGTACAGCTGGTAATGGGCCTTTTAGAGAAGTCGTGGCCTTTATCGATGGGGTCCTTGTAGGTGCTGTGTGGCCTTTTCCTGTGGTTTACACAGGAGGGATCAATCCACTGTTCTGGCGCCCTGTTACTGGTATTGGGTCGTTTGATCTGCCCAGCTATGAGATCGAGGTTACACCCTTTTTGGGGAAATTGTTGGATGGAAAAGAACACACATTCGGTCTCGGCGTGACCAATGCTCTGTATGTTTGGTTTGTAGATGCCAATTTGCACCTGTGGCTTGATGATAAGTCTAGCAGTGCAATCAGAGGGCAATTGATTGGACACGAGGAGCCGAGTTTGGAGTCGTCTGTTGTGTCAAACTTCAAAGGGTTGGATGGATCATTTCGCACTTCTGCGAATAGGAGGATCTCTTCCTCTGGTTGGGTAGAATCCTCTCATGGAAAGCTCATTACTCATACTTCCCAAGAGTTCAAGTATGATAATTTGATCACTTTTAAAAGCAATGCAGATGTACAGATTGTGCAGCAAGAAATAGCAACCAATAGGAAGGTTATTGTAGAATCCGCCAAAGGAATAGTGTTATCTTCTAAAGTTGATACCTTTTTCCCCTTGTATATGGATGCTGCAGATGTGGACGGAGGAAATGGCACAGATATGGAAATAGCAAATGTTTCAAATGCATTTAATAAAGATGTATCCATTGTTGCCCCTACTGGTAGCTTCTTCAGCTCTCTGAATAATACCCAAAATGCAGGGGGGTATATGATCACCAAAAACAACCTAGTCCAAAGTGGGCTGGGAAGCACCCAAGAGATGTACAATTATCAAAGCACTGAAGGTTGCTATTCCAGGGCAGTTAGTGTAAGCAACTATACATTTCTCTCAGACTCTACAGACAGCTTCTGTGGCTACACATCCTAATCTCGAGAGATGGTTTGTTTCTTCCAATGTTATGTCACATGCAAATTAGGTTCCTTTTCTTCTACTATTTTATTCATGTGCAAATGGTAATTTATTGTCACAGTTTATAAACCAGTAATAGTTTTCTCGAGATGGTTTGTTTCTTCCAATGTCATGTCACATGCAAATTAGGTTCCTTTTCTTCTACTATTTTATTCATGTGTAAATGGTAATTTATTGTCACAGTTTACAAACCAGTAATAGTTTTCTTTTGCAACATTAACTTACATTTCATCAATCGTATAATATGTTAAGATCGAAATCTCGGAAGGAGAAACTTTGAATAATATTTACATTTTTTCTTTTGTCGAAAAATTGGTGGATAATACTGAAATAGAATAAAGATTTTAAATTTGAATCACCGTTTACATCATAATTCAAGGAGGTCATGACTCACAATGAACATTTTTTCTTTTGTCGAAAAATTGGTGGATAATACTGAAATAGAATAAAGATTTTAAATTTGAATCACCGTTTTCATCATAATTCAAGGAGGTCATGACTCATAATGACGAGAGTACAAACTTATGGTAGACTTCAACATTATCTAATGTTGAATTTATTAGCTCCTACTTGTTTGATGTTTGATTGAATACTTATCATATAAAAAGGTTATGGTTTGTTATTGTGTTGGTCATTATAATGTAGAGTGTTTTTCTATATGAATAATCTTCGTGTGTGTGATTTAGAAGGTTGTTGGATTTTAGTTGGATGACATATTTTCTCCAACAAGATTGTTTTCAACTTGAGGATGAGTAGAGTAGTTGGAGGGTTGAAAGAATATCACAACCTTTCTCTTTAGTTAGGAAGTGGTTTGATATGATGTTGTATAAATATGTAACATTGTTCGATGAATAGATCAAGTAGACACAGTGTGGTCTGGAAACAATATCTTCTGTTCCATTTGTTAATATGGTATCAAAGTCAATATGGRCTTGACTCTCTCATGAGAGAAGGYTGTGATTATGGCTTTTCATGGTTGTAGACTTTGGGAGGTGTGGTAGGCCTAGAAACTTGAAGCTTACTGTACATTCAGGGGGATAGGCCTAGAAACTTGAAGCTTTCTGTACATTCAGGGGGAGTTCATCATGAAGTTGAATGAACCATGTATTTGAATGACATGCTACTAGATCGACAGTTACAGTGGTTGGGTTCCCATGTATTATGGTGGATTGTTGTCTCTTTATATGGATGTCGACAGTTTGATGATGTCTATATGATCAAGGTACAAGATGCAAGTGCTAGGTTGGACTATATATAGAACTTGTTGATCAGGAGATTTTTTGATTCGYGGTGGAGCATTTGTTGCAGAGCACTAGATGATGATGAAGACTTGACTTGAAAGAGATTAAAACAAATACTCCTTAAGGTGGAGAGTTGGAATTATTAACTCCTACTTGTCTTATGGATCATTGTATGATACTTACAATAATAATACTAGTGGACTGTGATTTGTTGTGATTTGTTATTATAATGGTAATTGTAATGTAGAGTTTATCTCTAAGTGAATAGCCTTCTCATATGTGCTTTTAGGATGTTGTTGAATCTTAGTTGGATGACAGATTTTCTCCAACAATATTGTTTCTAACTTGAAGATGAGTGGTTAGAGGGTTGAGAGAATTTCTCAACCTCTCTCTTTTTAGTTAGAAAGTGGTTTGATATGATGCTGTATGAATTTGTAATATTGTTTGATGAAAAGATCAAGCAGACATAGTTTCGGTGTGTAGAAACAATGCCTACTCTCCCATTTTTAACATCTTTATGTTTTTCCTCTAAAATTACTGGATGATAGTGAAATGGTATAAAGATTTTAAATTCCAATCCCCTTTTACATCAAAATTCAAGGTCATGACTCATAAAATTACTGGATGATAGTGAAATGGTATAAAGATTTTAAATTCCAATCCCCTTTTACATCAAAATTCAAGGTCATGACTCATAATGATGATAATATAAACATATGGTAGACTTTAACATGAACATAAGACAGGCCTGTCGTTTCTGTATCAGAACATAGAAAGCAATTTCTTAACATCTAGAAATTTAGAGTTTCTGGGATTTGGAAGTTGGATTAATTTTAATTTTGCATTTACGGCAGCGTTGTTGAAACTCGAATTTTACTAATGAGAGTTTCTCCTATCTTATATAATCTGAAGTAGGTATATGCAAACCATTACTGAATACCTGCTCTATTGACAAATATGGGCCTTTTCTCCTTTTACTATAAAACTGATCTCCATCCTACAGCATAATTTTTTTTAACTGGAACCATGGAAACGTTTGTGCACAAATACTGCAGCAAAATAACGGAGGTAAATATATAGGGGTCTTATATGAGGTATTTGGTGGTTGCTTATTAATTATTTCCCTTGGAGAATAACAAGGAAAACATGGTTAATTATTTGAATTTCGTACAGAATTTGCCTTTCTATTATGTTCTATTTTCTTTGCTAATTGATACTTTTTACAGCTTTAAGAACATCAAAAATCTTGCTGGCAATACTGAAATCCAGTTTTGGTGGGTGAGGAGTTGCAAATTTGAACACAATATAAATATTTCGTTCTGCAAAAGTTGTTTACCAATAAGAGGAATACATAACCAAGTCGCCTATACAAAAGAAAGAGAAACATGGCAGAAACAGCTACCAACTAGTCCTTTTCATCTTTATCCATTCAAACCTATAAGATAGAATTCGGGGCTAAAAACAATACCACCTATCCGGAAGGCCTAATTGACTCACTTTGGATCGTTTTCTGCACTAGCGCCACTTCATATTGATTGGTAATTTGATCAGCTCGAACTTAATATGAATTATTTAAATTTTCTACGTTACAAAGGAAACTCCCTAGAACTTAGTATTTCTTTTCATTTCGAGGACAAAACTTAAAAATCTTTAAGGCATAAGGCTGGTTAAGGTTTTCGAAGCCATTATAACAATATGTTCATTATAAGTTATCCAAATCCAATTGACAAGATATCAAGTTATAATATCAACCAAGTTAATTTAAATTTTTGATAGTGAGTAGGCATTTTTCATTTGTCATTATAACTTTAATTTATTCTTCCCTTCTGCAGAGTGGCCATTAATTTCATTACAACTACCAGAAATAATCAGCATATATTAGACAGAGGAAACTCTGTGATTTGACTCTAATGTAGGGTAGAACAACCTCCCAAGAACTCCCAACAAGCTTTCATCGATCTAAAAATTTAGAAAATAACTTTCCATCCTTGCACGTCTCATTTTTTAATCAATTGACTAGCGCACATCAATATCTTCTTTGCTGTTGATGATGAAATGAGTAATGCCTTGCTCAAAGCTAATGACTAACTAATTGTCACATAATGTCAGCTTTGTAATTGTTCAGATACATTATAGATGGACCTTGGAGGACAATAGGCCTTGGAGAATGCATTGGTAACATAAATGCACTGGCACACTCGGGAGGAGGAACCCTATATTGGGGAGGATTAGTATATATATAAGGGCACAGGTAACCTATAAAATTTGTTGCTCATCCATTTATGAAGAGTCGTTTAAATCGGGAACTTTATGATCTACATCTTTATGATCTCCCTATGTAGAGCATTTGTAGGTGTATTGTGTCATAGAACACTTGTAAGCGTATTGTCTCACTAGTGTAGTGTTGCAACAATGCAGATTGATGATAATTTAGAAGACATTTGTTCTCTCAGTAACTCGTAACCTTCATTAAATTTTCATGAGGTTGTCAGTGTTTGCATACATGAATGTAAATACTCTTTAAATCCATAGCGGGCAGATACATCGGTATCAATGCCCAGGTTTTGAAAACCAAGTAGTAACTATAAAATTCATTTAGCCCAAGTTGACTGGACAATATTACAAATGTAGTGGCACAAGAGACTGACATGCTTTTGCAACTGTTTGCACAAAGGGTACAAGACAATAGTGATAAAAAAGGATGTTGTCAGACAATTATGGGATTGCAGAGAGCTGGGAAGGACCTTGAGGTTGTAGAAGCATGCCATAAAGCTCTTCTGTGAACTCTTCCATAAATCATTACAGATAAAGTTAAAAAAGTAGTGAGTTTTAACTACAACACTAGCAAATACACCCTATAAGATTTAAATGAGAAGGGTCATTAGCAAGAATGCAATATAAGCTATCTCACTAAATTTTAGTATCTTGGCTTTTGCTGTTTGTATCTACATTTAAATTTTCCTCGGAACAGAGAAATCAAATCTAGGAAAAGGTAAACACATGCAGCCAAGAGGTAAATAAAAAATGTGGTCAATTATAGAGTGGAAGTAAAGCACCTTATAATGGTTTGTTTGGCTGAGAATAAAGGATTTGGATGTTAAAGTTTAAAGCAACATGTAATGATATTTTTGGCCGAGAAAAAAGGATTTGGATGTTAAAGTTTCCACCAGTTGCGATGATGTTTACATGGCAAAATTGGGACTTCACTTCA